>NQII01000806.1:513475-556216 GCA_002778355.1 Clitarchus hookeri
CCCCCCCACTACTGTGCGCGGACGGCACCAATCAGGTTCACGTACATGTAGCGCATACCCAGTGGTTTATGAGTAAGTCTTTATTTGCACCACACACTGCTCAACATGTAGACATTAGATGAGCTGTCATTTCCCGCAAACAAGACATGTTTAGATATCTCAGTTTACGTATAAGCCCATGTCATGTTACTGTTTTGTGTTCATACTAACAGTGCAATCTATCGTAATCACAGCAACGGCATAAAGTACAGTGAAAGCAAAAGAACTGAGCTACATCAGCAAACCTCTGTAATCGCGTTGAGAAAATTTGTTGTATTTGTAAACTGACTACGTTTTACACATTTTAGCCTATCAAAAATGTTTACACACTACACATACGTTTCCCTATGTAATCACACACGTTTCTTGAAGTAGCTCAGTATTTTTACTTGCGCTGTTAATTATTTCTTTGTTGTGATTTGATTTTATACGATACAGTAACATTCCGTAGTTGACGTGCGCTTACACGTCAACTACGGCAACTATGGAATCTAATAATTCTTTCTTCCACGAAATGACAATTCGTTTATTGTGTAAACGTTGAGCAGTGTATGGTACAAATAAAATATGTAATACTAATAATGATCAGTCCAGCAAACTTAAAGGGGGCGTACAACATGCAACACATCCATTACAACAAACATGACGCTACCCTTACCAGAAGGTTCCCTTTCCTCGCAGTCCTCTCGTAATTGACTCCAGTGTGGTACTTGCCTACCCGGATATCGTTTCGCGTACAGACGCTGGGCCGCTCGTCCGTTAGTTTCACATCACCCATACACTAACAGAATGTCTGTCAATTCAGTCCGCGTGTACCGCTCCATGACCAAACGTGTAATAGTATGAAACGCACTTATGCACATACGAAGTACACAGGTGACTGCATGCCGTATGGACAGCTAGCAGTACATGTTCAGTAGAAGTGTATCGTCAAATCAAATGTCCCTCCGGTGCTACCTGTGCACCGCGTCGTGAGTGGGGAGAGTTGCCTATGTCGCAGGCGTAACACATTATCTGTTTCNCTCCGGTGCTACCTGTGCACCGCGTCGTGAGTGGGGAGAGTTGCCTATGTCGCAGGCGTAACACATTATCTGTTTCGAACAGTGAACATACATTTCGTTAGAACCATGGGGTGTAGCATATTGACACACATCAACATGTGTTGACACAGTAACCACACTACTTACATACTGTATGCGTGATGCAGGTTGCTTGCAGTAAGTGTCTAAATGTCTTCCACCATCACCTGTGCAGTGGACCCAGCGGCCAACCACTGACTCACGTAGGCAGTGTGGCCTACGTGTTAGGGACTGAAACACTGGACCGAAGCTTCATGCGTGTTTTGAGCGAAAACGGTTGGTCCTACGCACTTGCAATAAGAGGACCATATTTGTTACGTAAGTGACACTGCTCAATAGGCCAGCATCAAACGTTCCAAAATATCGATGGTGCAAAAGTTGCATACAATAAGAGGGTGGCCATCCCTGTTATTTTCATTACCGTGCAAGGTATAATCACATGTTGACTGTAGGTTAAGGATCCCAATAACAGAAAACAATGTTCGGAGTGTTGTCATTTAATGTCACCGAGTTTCCTATATTTCGGAAGATTAATGTTTTCAATTTTGATTTTCAAGGGGTCATTCCTTCCTTAATATTGCATGTATGTACACAGTGGCCTGTATATTTTCTACTACTGTTTCATAAGGAATCGCCTCCCGGAGTTTGTCAGTGATTTTTAGACACAAGTTGTATATTANATATTTTCTACTACTGTTTCATAAGGAATCGCCTCCCGGAGTTTGTCAGTGATTTTTAGACACAAGTTGTATATTAAATTATAAAATTTAAAAGAATGTGGCATACGTTAGGCTAGCATTTCTTTCAAAAATAGATATGGATTAATTTGACTGGTTAAAACCATATTGAACAGAATACGGTTCCAAATTCAAGGGTTTTTATAAAATTAACATTTATTTTTATATTGTTCTTACCTCTATTATTTTTATGAATGTTATATACCGAACGTTTGTAAAAAATGCAACACCAAGAACATGTGATTGAAATGAACTTTATACCACAGATTAGGTACATGACAATACACAATTGATTAGGATTACAGAACTTACATGATCTCTGTCCTTGAGAATTCAGTATGATGTGAAGCCCCGACGTTCCGGAATCATAGCCCCTAAACATTGTGGCATGGAATCAAAGAGAACCTGGATATGTTCCTGGGGAATCTCCCTCCACGTGGTTTGTACGCGAGTCCACAAAGCATCAACAATGGTTGCTGGAGGTCCGTGACGAACAAGTCGCCTACCAACCATATCCCTGACATGTTCCATGGGCGACATGTCAGGTGAACGTACACGCCAGAGAAGCAGTGGTACCCGTCGTTCATTGAAGAAGGCTTGCACATTCCTCACCACATGTGGCCGGGCATTGTCCTGCTGAAATATGGCATGTGGAGTCGCCTGAAGGAGGGGCAGTACCTCGGGCTCTAAAACCTCCCTGGTGTAGCGGTTGCTGTTCAGATTACCCTCATTACGTAGGAGTCGAGATCGTATGTTGTATCCAATGGCGCCCCAAACCATCACACTTGGCGTGATAGCAGTGATTTTTGTTTCCGATAGTAAGTATCTGAAGCCACATTAATATACGTACATATAACCACAAATATGAAATAAAAATAACATCTATACACAGCTATAGCCACAGCCATTAAGTTACAAAAATAACCATGGCCATCTGCATAACCTCAGTTACAAACACAGTCATATCTATTGCCACAGAAACAAACATAAACACGTATGTAAATATGCCATAGCCACAATCATAACCAATAACCATACACATAGCGACACAGCCATAGCTACAACAAACGCCACAGTGCATCATGCTATCTCTCGTCCAAACAACTAAGTGGTATGTATTTTGACAAAGCTGGTGAAGTTTTAAATTTTTTCTTTAATTATCAAGGATCCAAACACTCCTTGATAATTTTCTATATATATCAATAACCTAAAAATCTGTTCAAATATAAAAAAACCCAATAATAAAAAACTCAAATTAACAGAAAGTCACAAATTTCTGCAAAAAATAAAAAAAGGAAACTCAAATAGTGAAAAGAAACTGAATAAAAATTCTAAATTATAAATATTTAACAGTGCTTATAATATAAAATTTAACAGTAAAGAAAAAATATAAGAACTAAAAATTACAAAGAACGTTTTTATAAATTTTTTTTTTATAAATGAAAAACATTAAAACGATAAAATTAAAAAATATTGTGACAAAGAAAATGAAAGAAATTTATTTTCTTTGCATCCTTACACAAAAAATAAGCATATACAAATATGTAAAACCTTTTATAATATTTATAGAAAATAATATAATGATAATAAAGAAAAACTCTAGAAAAATAACATTGCCAATAGTAGTAGCAAAAAATAGCCGAGTCAGGACCAAGACGGGAAGGGCACAAAGCGTAGGAGCAGTTCATACTCTGTCCTTCCGGTCGCCCGGTGGCCATATTGTCTGCTATTTTGAATGTCTGTGATATTTACCTTGACCTTTGACATTAACCTGGTGACGTTTAACCTTGAAAACCACTAAAAATTCTGGAAAAAAAATTAAAAAATTATAAAAACCCAAAATTTTTATTAAAAAATGTATTCAAAATTAAATTTTTAAAAGTTATAAAAATAAAATTCTGAATGTTTGTAATAAGAGGGGATGGGAAGCCAGAGCCAACCAGCAAACATGTTACGACAACACCAGACCACAATATTGGATCCAAGTGACTTTGACCTCAATACCCATGACCTTGAATGACTTTAAACCGAAAATATTGCAAAACTGCAAAATTCTAAAATATATAAAAAATAATTAAAAATAACTATAAAAAGTTTATGAAGACATAAAAATGTATTTCAAAAATTAAAATTTGGAATTTTTGGGCTAAGAGGAGATAGAGAACTGGAGCCGACCAACACCATATTGGATCCAAGTGACCTTGAACATAAACTTTGGCCCTGACCCTGCAACCTTGACCTTAAACCCAAAATATTGTAAAATTCTCCGATAAAATCAAAAAACTTTAAAATCTCCCAAAAATGTATTTAAAAATTATAAAAATTTATAAATAAATTTATTTAAAAAAAAAACTTACATTTACGGAGGACACTTGGCACCATATGAGGCAGACGACTGACCCCCTCCAGTTAATCACATTGCATTAACATTCCTTTCCCCTACACCTACTCATTTTGTCAAATGCACTCCACCCGCCATATTGCTTTTTTCGTTTGTCATTTGTTTAAATTTTTATCACCCAGGTGGTGCTAATGTATAAATTACTGAATTACTCCTCTCCCTCCCCCCAGTGCTAATTTTTCGATTTAGTCACCTTTCCTTCATGCTCAGTCTTTCCATATCAACCATCTTGGATTTTATTCTTGCTTTGTTATTCCATGTCAGTCATATTAGATTTAATTACTACCACCGTACCATCATCACCTTGTTTCCCAATTACTTATGCTATATAATTCCATATCAGCCATCTGAGACTTCATTTGTTTAAGACACCAGGTGGAAGCCATATTTTATTATGGTGCTGTCGGCGCCCTCCATATTGGATTATATTTTCAATGCTGAGGTGGTACCAATTTCTCGATTATGCCACCTGCTATCAGCCTGTACTGAATGATCAGATAGCTTATATTGTCAACGTGTTAAAAGATAAATAAACAATAGCACTCCTCCTGTACATGTTCACATAAATTTTATCCAAAACAGACTCTCGCATACTTTTTTACTCCACTGACTTAAAAAATCTTTCAGGAAAGCGGAAGGGACAATATAAGAAAATAAAAACACATTACTATGTAAAAATAAATTCAATTTATTTACTTATTATATACATTATATTTTCTAATTATTTTGTAAATTAAATTTTTACATTTCTCAGATGTTTGCAGATCATAGATAGTACCCAACAGTTTCATCTGATATAAACCCGATCCTTCAGTTCGTCGATGAGTGAAATCATCTCAACAATGCACGAGAGATCCCCACATTTTTGCAGGTCAATCAAATATCAGAGTCTATCAATAAGTTAAATAGGGTCTTCTGGAAATATGTAACAAGCATTCTTGACGCCTTCTACCTTCTTCACACCACTTGTCGAAGGAAACTCGTTGGTGAAATATGTGGGAACATCAAGAGAACCATCATCCTTCTCATCATATACTTCATCAACACTGTCGTCATAGTCATTATCATCAATGCTGTCTTCATGATCGTCTTCACCTCCTGTTTCATCCTCAATATTAAGTTTACTTTTCTATGTATGAGTCGCATGATCCTCATCGGTATTTAGAGCAGACAACCATTTATTTTGAAGTTCGTTGACTTCACGCAAACATCTCGCAAAAGTACATTCCCCACATACCGACTCTTATCATGCCTCGTAGGTCTCTCATTCCGTCATTAGCATTAACAGTCTCGTCATAATCATCTGTGGAAACAGTACTCATCGATGCAGAAGAAGGTATTGGCGACATCACTTGCTGGCTCTCAAAAGACGAATCCTTGCAGTTCTGGATGTGTTCCTTCATCGTATCACCTTGCATAAACTGCATGTGGTCATTGCCGTAATACTTCATCATGAGAGTTCTCTCATCGTCTGGTAGTGTTTTGATAGAAGGTAACTAAGTCATCACATGCTGTTTCTTAGTGGGTGAAAAAACACTACACTTATGGGCCTTGATGTGTTTATTTAAGTTATCATGTAGATTGAACTGTCTGAAACATTTATAGCTGCTAAAAAAATCATGAGATGGGTTTTCCAAATAGTCGCTCTTCTCATGTCGCCGCGCATTGCAACTTTTACCGAAGGACTTGGCACAGTAACATCATTGTTTTCCATGTAATTTTTGGGCAGGCGTTGAAGGTACGTGTGTAGTCGTACATGACCTACTCAATTTCACATCGTCAGTGGCTTGCAACATCCTAAAGCATTCATGAATTCATACACTTTATTCCTGCTCCAGACGACGATTGCTTTTCCCAGCAGGACAGTGCACAGTCAAATTACTATATAGACGTACGGGCATTCCTGGATGAAACATTTGTTGGGAGGAGGATAGGCCATTGTGGAAGCGTTGAGTATCCACCCAGATCGCCAGATTTAACGCCATTATATTTGTGTGTGTGTGTGTGTGTGGGGAACTCTGAATAACAATGTGTACAGCACAAAGCCACGAATTCTCGATGCTATAAAATATGAGATTTTGACCGCCTGAGAATCCACTCCCCCTGGAACACTAGCTACTGTTTGTCGTTCTGTTCTACAGCATTGCAGGCAATGACGTTACGCTGATGCCTTTTTGTAACTGTTAACATTCATACACCTCCAACATTGTCATTATAGCACCAAATAAAAGATTCTCTTGCAATTTGATCTTCTTGATCTTGCACCCTGATAAAACATGGGGTATGGTGTGAATATTTTTGACAGACTGCCGCAGAATAAAAACTTGTTGGCCATCATAGCTTTTGTAATAATGCTGTTGTCAATGTGGAACGTGACTGGCAATCCACCTGAGTCTGCTCTGGGCCTATACATTATTGCATAATGCGATTAGTGATGTAATTACTTGTAACATAAGAAGTTTGCTCATAACAAGGACCAGACTCAGACCTCGACAACCCACGGCAGCAGATTCTACAGTGCAATGGTTTCATTCTCTTTCTCAATCATGTCAAAAAGTACTTCATTTATCAATTTCTCACCTATGATTTGATGAAAAATATCAGTTTCTGTCTCTTCTAACGTCACTAGAAGTTTCAGTATTGAATTTTGTTATACATGGTATCACTGTATGACAGTTTATACAGGCAACAATTGTAAATGCAGACTATTAAATTGGATAATTGAAAAATATCTTTACAAGAAACATACTGATTACTTACCAATGAAACATACACCAATATAATTCCACCATACTTGCTGATTGTTGAAAAATTGGTTTTAATTGCAATTTAATGACAAAAAATAAAACTAAATTGCAATTAATAAAGTTTCTTTATTTAAAAAATTTCACGACATTGTAAATAACATGCCATTACTAAATAAATATCAGCTTTAAAATATTTCATTTCTATTTACACAATGTCCAGCTGATTCTTTGTGCATACATGATCACAGATTACAATCCAAACCAAATAGGTAACACATCTTTGGTAATAACAAATTACTCACACTTCCAAAATTTTCTCTTTGGTATCTTTCAAATTTACACTTTTCATATGTACAACAGGTAACGTAACAACTAGAACAATAGCAAATTATTAATCACAAATTGTTGGTAAAAAGAAAATACAAAAATATATAAGCTACAAGACAACTTATAATGATTCATGAATCAAAATCTTGAGGTACTGGTTTCAGGTAACATAACTACTAAACCAGGGTTAGGAAAAAGGCTTGGACCAATCAAGAATCACGATACTCTTAATTTGCAGACAGCATGCCTGCTCAAGTTTTAATATAGTATCAAGGGCACCACTCCTTAAGGGGACTGCCTGGTAAATTAGTATTTACATGTACTCACTTATCTTGGTAGGCATGCGCTAGGAACACAACTTTTTCCAGAAAAGGCAATTTAAAAAAAAAAGCAATTGTTTAGAGCTGTCACATTTTTTTATACTATTAATTATATATTCAAAGAAAAAAGACTTTAAAGAAAATGTTAAAAATAGCATTTATAGGGCTTATCAGTGCAGTTTCGTGAAGGGAGAAAAGTACAAAATGGCATCTGTACTTGGATCCATTGGCTCACGTTACATGTGATAACATCTCACTGTCACAGATCTAATTGAAGAGGAATTCAGCTACACAGCAGTGTTGCGAGGGACAGTCACAATGTTTCCATATGGCCATACGTGACCTTGAGGTGTTCAATTCTTCACTATGGATTCCCCTTAAACACTTACTATCTCACTTCTTGTGTCCGATTCATAGTTCTCGCAAGTCTACATACGCTCGCTTACGAGTGTTCAAGGCTCTAAGCAAGTATTGTACCTCCAGAGTGCATAAAATCCAGTGAAGTTATTCCATTCAATCCATAGAAAATAAATTCAGTTTTCAGGACTTCATAACAATACTTTTTCTGAATAACTTCTACATGGAAAATATTCATCAATAAAGACAAGACATAAGCGTGGCGTTCAGGTGAATAATTTGAAAAAGTTATGCGAATGAAACGAGACCCGATGGTTGTCCAGAAATTTGTTGCAAAATGTGTGGTCTGTACATCACATATTCATATTCTCATCCTTTAAAATATGTTACAGTTTCACACACACTGTTTAGTTGAACTGTATCTGGATTTTATCTTGCAAATATTTTTTAATTGGTGGATAGCATAAAATAAATTGATAACATTAAATTAGGAGATTGCAATGAAACAAATATTTAATATAAATCACAAAGCGCTACACAGTACAAATGTTAAGCCATTTGCTTCAATATATTTTTAAAATAAGAAAAGTGATTCGAGGTAACGTTTTGCTATATCCTAGTATCTAGAAAATAAGCGACACAATACGTAATGTTTTCACAGCTGTTTTGGCTTTAATCTAAAAAGAAAGAACCTTACGTATTTCAGCTGCCAATAACTGCTGACGAGTACTGAAATCACCGATGGTTCATTAGTGTTTGTCAAGAGTAAAGGAACAGTAAAAATATTGCTCATCATTAAGTGCATAGTTTCGGAATGATAGACACGACAGTGGTATTCAATACAATTAAAGTAATAGAATTAAACTACAAATTAAGGTATTAAATTTTATTTTGATTTGATTAAAAATTAAAGCTTTACACAAAAATAAATTTCAACAAAGTAAATTCTGTTTTCGTTTTATTTTTCTAGTGCTTTTGTAAATTTAAAAAGGCATCCGTAACACATTTTTATGGCCATGGGTCCTTTTTTCCAAAACTACTCATCTATGATCACGTCAGGTATCATTTGGTTGCATTACAGAAACACACAATTATTAAATGAATGCAATCTCAGAAATTTCAAACTTGGCAGTCAATGTGTGAACTTGGTGTTGTTGGCATTTCTGTGCGACTGCCTCCTCAGCCACGCCAACTCCTCTCACCTTCCCCCTGCTAAGAACATTCGAGCTCTCGTCCTCACAACTATCCACGCAGCACACACTATGAACACCACGCTTATCAAGAGCCCCAGTGAAAATATATTTCTTTCACTCGCAATCAAAACCTTAAGAATGAACTTGGTAAGAATAACCTTTCGTCAAATTTTTTTTTTTTTTAATTATTATTTTAAACCTTAAGGGGCCCGCCTAACTGGTGCTTGAGCTGCAATACACGGTATTTGAAATACTAGTTTTCCATGAAACTATTAAATGATCGTCCAATGTGCTTACCTACAAAAAGAACACACATTTCTGACAACGGCTGTCGAGTCCTTTCAAGACGTCATACAAGTTAGAAACCACACTTCAGAGCACTTCAACATAGCTGCAAACGACTTTTTCAGAGCGCTGTATCTCCAAATAAATGTGTCCGATACATACAAAGATACTCGAGGGCCTGGAATTGAACATTGAAACAAACTTTCCAGCAATAAAATGACCGGCAATGCACATTACAGAGTATGTAACTGACCTCAAACACAGACGATAGCTCCAGTCAGGTGGGACCATCAAGCAGTAACTACTGCAATCACGTGTTTACTGATTGTAGCGGCATGCAGTCTGTTCTATTGACATTATCAAAACCTGTTAAGTCACCTCTCTCATCATTTATTAACAGTTTTACTGCTCTTATTTAAGGGTGCTAGTCATTATTTTATATTTGTATGAAATATCATTCACCTTTTACACATTACTTACAAGTACCCTTTACCCACTTGGAAAAAATGAAGACAGCACATTTTTCTGCAAAATTACATATTAATAACACAATTTTAGTATTTCTGGAATGTAAAAAAGAATACAAATTAACTCGCTTACTGACAGGAGATAATTTATATTAAAATAAGATAATCAAGAACTTTCTAAATTTATGCAAACTATCACATCACCTTTCAGTTATCCTTGTTAAATTTTCTGTAAATGTTTTTGTTTTATTTTATTTTACACGCTGAAAAAACTAAAATTGTGAATTTAACATGCTACAACACAAACTATGCCATCTAAATTTTTTTATGCAAGGAAAGAGTAATTAAGTAATGTCTACAAGTTGAACAGTGCTTTGTATAAATGTATAATAATACATTTTTTGGTGACCCACACTTTTAAGTTTTAAATTTAAAGTTTAAGACATACAAAAAAGTGATAACCAGCTGACGAGATTAGTCCACCAATACTAACTAAATAAATTTTAATAACGATTTGCTTCTAATTGCAATGTAATCAGACTAAGCAATTGATGAAATTCTTTTGCCACTGCATTAAAAGATACAGCAGCAAGCTTTTACAATCATCGACATATTTTGCAATCTAATTGTGTAATATTCACTTAAGGGCTGGTTGCACCATCATCAGTGGCCGACATTTATTGTCCAGTTAGGCAGAAATTGAATTATAGGAACCTGAATCGCTGCTCGCGGACATTATATTAGCATTAGAGCTGCTCGGTTAAACACTCGTCCACACAATAAAAGTAAAAAAAAACCAACAAAATAGTTTAGAAAGTCAAAAACTATCTGTCTCTATCAGTCTAAGTTGTTATGCAAAGAAATTCATTGCTTTAGGAACTTAAATTTTTTTTTGTAAGAGTTAGCTAATGTTTGAGTAACAGGTAGACATTCACATATGTGGATCAGTACCTACAATATCCAACATGATTATTATTACAATAATGCAATTTCAAAAAAATGCAATGCCATATTTCATCAAAATTCATACATTTTTAATACTAGGCGTCTTCTAGAACACTTAAAAAATATAAGAATCAAATAATGGGACACAAATGTGTGGGGCTCAAGAAATACTTCTTATCAATTTTTCCAGATGTGTGCACATTTTTCAAAGTTTGTATGTAAAAATGCAGACTGCAAAATAAATTTAACTGTTACAAAATGCATATAAAGAGAACCATTTTATTTTCAGAAAATTAAAATGGTAGAGTGATGTTGAAATTTATTGGTATGGTATAATTAGTTTTGTTGTGGCAAATGTTCCAGTACTGCAGCACATGACCAGTCATGCCACTGATGCCATAGAGAAGTGCCTTGAGCTCTTGACACACACATTACATGTACCTCATGAACCTTTTCAGCCCTTACTGCCATACAAAGATTTTGTTCTCAATTAGTTTCAAATTTTTTTATTTTCACCACACAGCCACTGCCAACATGAGTCCTGTCTGTCAGATTGCTAGAGGAAACCTCAATACTGCGTCAGTCCACACTGCTTCTCCATCCACACACACATGTGGCTTACTCAGTGCAGAAGGGAATATAAGATCCACATCTGCAGTGCACTCCTACTGTTGTGCATTACCATACAGTTACGTTTCTTCACACTGAAATCCCTGCTTGGGCCCCACCAGTTCCCCACATCATACTGGATATTTTGTTTTCTTGAATTTGAATGTGTTTAAAGGAACACTTCGAAAGTATGTCAACGAAGGACAAGCTGCTGACTTACCCAGCAGTACAAATGCAAAAACTAAACTACAAAGTCATAATTACATCACAATATCAACTGTGCCAAATTTTGGTAGGTCTGATATTGTGATAATTATTTGTTGATATAGTTTAGTTATGACTGCACTGCAGAGTACAGTGAATGGCTAGTTAGCTAGAAAAGTAGTTTTGCAATTTTCATGTTTAGAAACATAAGCAAGGAAAACCTGGAATCCAATATCTTGAAGGAGTCAACCGGCTCACCGCCAGACAAAACCATCCCAACTACCAATGGTTCAAGCCCCACCAGAAGGGCAGATATCACTTTTGGTAAACCTTTCAGGAGGTTCCTACTTCTGCTGACCCGAGTGTTTCAAGATTATCCAGAGGTGTGGCCACGAGGCAGTGCAGTCCGCTGAGCTGCTAGGGGCGTACTCCGCATGTGGAAACTGCCTTTCTCCCTCCAACACAACCATGCCAGGCTGACTCCATCTTGACCACACGCACCACAGCCTGCTTCGTCTACATCCAGGATAGCGGCGGGCGAGGAGCTAGCAGATCACCTGGACAGGGCTGCGCTATCTTATGACACGTTACCTGTCCCGTCTGTCATCTGCAGCATTTGGATAACTGTGACTTTGTACAGTCACAACACCCCAAGCTAATGCGCAATGAATACACGTTAAACACCAGAGAATGTTTGAAGAATATTTTAAACAGAAGCCTTACCCTTCAGCCAGTCTTTTTATTAACCCAGTAGCTTCAAGGTTGTGAAGAAAGTTTGAACACCCATACAAGCCAGTTGCATGCAAACCACAAACTTTTCCATCTGTTGTTGGCAACAATAACAGGAACGAAACCACACAGAACAACAGACGTATACCAGAGAAATCTGAGAAATTATGTACGGTAAGAGAAATTCTGATGATGTACTTTTCCTTGGATCTATCGGTGGACGGAATACATACATGCTCTTTTCCTGTCGGTGCGTTGTACTTAGGGAATTATATCTGTAACAGTGGAATTTTATTACATGCGAAGGAAACCTACAGATTAAACTGCACCTGTATAATGGTACTTTTCTCGTACCACTTAAGGAAACTGCATAGGACAGAATTGCAATGAGATATTTGGCCATTTTCATAAATGTTTTCTCTGTAACCACACTCAATATGATAAATGTAAAAGAAATATGTCACAAATAATTGTTTACCTTTTTCTTGGCAAAAATTTGTATCCAGCCCCTCCCCCCCCTTTTTTTTGTACAGATATACGCATATTCACGAAAACAAAAATATCTCAGAAATGTTTTAGTACATACGCCTCTTAACAAGTGTCGCACTGACGGCGAATACAGTTCTCAGTCGCGAGGTCTTTTCGTAAGTTAACGGAGCAGTAGTGGATACCTTCTTTACCTAAGGAAAGTCTACAGTCACTCCTGCTTGCTGTGCCACATGGATTCAGCCTGACTCCCGTGTGAGCGACACACGAGGGAGGTAAGTCTCTTGCACTTGGCCACCCAACTCTGCCCGACTTACCAGATGCATCCCATTGCTGAGATTTGACAAGTCTTCACAGAACTGGACTACAGCAGACAGTTGGAAGCAGACTGTTTAAGGCATGCGGGGACCAGAGGTGCAAAACGAAATTGTAAAGCATGGAAACTGCTGTTGTAACTTCTGAGCTATGGAATGCAACTACGTCCACATCAATTCAAGTACGTTACATGCAACAGTTACTGCAGTGTCGTAATACAGACCTGCTAACGGCTCTGGCCAGAGAAGTTGGCTGTTGTTCTCCAGCGTAGCGTGATGCACGGTGCTTGTGAACATTGGAAACCAGCCTGGACAAACGGAGCTTAGTGCGTGCAGCCACCCACGTGTGAAGTGGATCAGCCCATGCAGAGCAACAAGTCTGTGCTAACTGGCCAAGTGGCATGCTAGCTCTCAACGACGCAGTCTCACTAACTGTAGCATTTCCCTTGCTCACAGCAAAGTTAAGTTGAGAGATGCTTTACAGCAAAATATTGAACACCAGTGACGAAGAAATTAGGTAAAAAATGGAGCTGTGGCAGAATGCATGGGAGGGGGAAATGGAAGTGCCTCGAGAAAACCCACTGGCTAAAAGCAACGTCTGCCACATGCGAAAATCCGAGTGACCTGGCCGGGGATCAAGCCCAGTACGGTTTGGTGCGATGCAAGTGGTCTGACGTGAAGATGTCGCTGTTTACCGTTGCTTGACAAATTACATACCAATAAATTGACTTGTGGCAATGCACTTTATAAAAAATGTGTCAATTTTCCTGTACAAGATAAATCAAAATAAATGCACATAAGTGTGCTTTTTTTACACAAAAGTCTGAGAAATGTTCAATATTTTATGCACAATAACAAACTGAATTCTAAGTGTATGCACAATGCAAGTAAAAACACTATTACACTAATCTGCCGTATTAGAATTGGTAATTCTCAATAAGTACCTTACCTATGTTCAGTTGCCAGTTCACATATGTGGGACATATTTTTCTGAATTATTAAAATATACCTCAACAATATTCATACAGTATGTTAACATAACAGTCAAATTTTTTAAAAAGTATATTTAAAAGACAAAATGTAATCAATGCTGTAAGATGAACAAATAAGAAGTTAGGCAACGCTGACAAAGATGCTTGCAATGTCTGCACAACCAGCCCTTACAAAGAAGCACAATAAATATTTCTGCCACAAAAAGTAAGTACACAACATCAATAAAATAACTAAACATCCCTGCATGGTACAGGAAAGACATAATTATGGGCACTGTCAACATCATGCCCTGCAATAAGGCAGGGATACCCTACTCTTACAAGTATAATCATCACAGTAACATAATTTCAACATTTTTCAAAATCACTTGTAGGCATTATATTTACTCTCACGCAGCTCATTGTTCCAAACACACAATAATAGTATTTTAAATAAAAAATTAACTCCTTTTCAACACATTAGGTGTTTGTGGTACGTCAGTCTGGTTTTCACGCGGCGCGGCGCGGCGCGGCGCACACTTAGCAACCCAACTGCCTGCATTTGGACACAGCTGTGTGAATATTGACAGCTTATTTTTTACAAGTTTTTAAATTCTACTCCCTCAGTTTATTAGTACGTGTTAAAACTAAAAAAGTCAAAATGAGATTGTAAAGGTTTGTAAAAAATAAACTTACAAGATTTTGAAACAGAACTCTGTCATCTAAAATGGCATCACATATTTTATCATGGAAAAATATGCAATTTATTATTACTGTTCATTAACTTTCATGTTGTTTACCAAAATATTTCTAAGTAAAAAAACTTAACACACAGCATTCAGAACATAAAAGATGTTTCTCTCACTCTCTGCCCCTGATGATCGCTGATAAATATCAAACTATTGGTAATAATGTAATGCAATGTGCTACAGACATACTTTGGCGTATGAGAAACAGGTGATGTCACTGGAGACGCACCACCTCCAGTGACATCACCCACACAATCTTTCTAGTCCTTGTGTGGGCATACACGTGCGTCTGGATGATCTGGCAGTCAAATGTCAATGTGCGTACAGTCTTGAGTTCTTGTCCCCGCTGTTGTGATGCACCTTATAGAGGTTCCTGTTTGTTTGGGTCCAGTACGAGTCTGTACTCGGTCAAGTAGCAGGTGTATCGTCTGAACCGAGTCCTCAAAGGCATGCCAGCGACAATTTATTTCACAGTTTGGGGGTCGGAAACCACCCGCAAAGTTGTCCATTCAATATTTGGTGAAAAAATCTGGAAACAAGGAGAAACTGTTGGAAATAAAGGGAGGACGTCCGCTACTGCCGGAAATAACGGGGCAGGAAGTGAGAAACAGACTGCTGACCTCACCAAAGAAGTCGTTGCACAGACTGTCGCAGGATACGGGAGTTCCCACCAGAACATGTCAACGAGCTACCAAAAACAGCAAAGCTACATGTGCAACAATTGTAACCTCCAAACAAAATTAAGAGATTCAATCATTGTTATTGGTTCAACAGTTTGTTAATGTATATTCGGGTATCCTTGAATACACGTGGTTCACTGACGAAGAGGAGTCCCAAGACAGCACTCGGCACGAAACTGATGCAGACTCCTGATGCGTTGGCGGCTTCCTTCCACAACGAGGAGGGGCAAGTGCTGGCATGCACGGACGCTAATGGCGACCACTTCCAACACTTACTGCGACGTAACCATGATTCTCATACAAGGTATGTCCGCAGCACACTTCATTATTTTATTACCAGTAGTTTGATATTTATATGCGAACGTCAGAGGCGGAAAGCGAGTTGAACAACTTGTGCGAACCCGACAGACATACAGTGTGCAACACACTGCAGTCCTGTAATCGACAAGAATGCCAGTACTGGTTCGCAGAGTATGGTAGTCGACTGTCATCATGCCCGCATAACAAAGACGCTGATGACAATGAGATGACATGCTGAATAAAGCTGGAAATATGCTTCCATTAACCCAGACTGTATTACTGTGTTATTGTAAATATAAACATTTTATTCACTAAAATGTTGCAAACATTTACAATTTTCAAATGTGTTTCTGTTGCATTAAAGAAGAAGCTGAAGCACTGTTTCCGAATAGCATAACAAACACTTCAACTACAGGACTAACAGGCATATAGTGTTAAAGAAGTAATATGGAAACCAAATAGAAATCAAATGCAATGATGGAGAGTGCAAAACCAAACCCAGTCTTCATATATGTGTGTTCTTCCAATGTTAACTATAGATAAATTTCTATTCTACTGTAAAGTTATCCTAATTTCTAACATTTCTGAGCCTGCCGTGAACAGATAATTGTAGATCAGTGCTCTCAGATCTATGTTGCCAGTCAAAACTTTATAAATGACTAGAAAATAGCAACCAGAGATTATAGTGAAAATTTTTGTATTTACATGATAAAGGTCACACACAAAAGACTCTGCAAAAAAAAAAAAAAATGTAATGTGGGAATATTTATAAATGCAAGCTAAGAGCTATGGTTTTTAAGACATACAGTGAAACTGGTTACAGGGCGGAGGTGATACGAGCACCGGAAAGAATAGGTTTTCTACTGAATGTGTCATGGGCTCAACTTATAGCCAGTTTTCTAGGCTGTTCACAGCAAACTGAGCACTTTTGAAAGCCCTGCTTAGCATCTACTTGCATGCAGGACGCGTTTATTTCCACAATATGTAAAATTAAGACTGTCATAGGCCTGATCACTTTACTCATAGTTGGTCACATGAAACTGTGAAATTATTTAAAAGATAAAATATTTTAGAAATTTGGTTAATTTTCACACATATGAAAAAAAAAAAAAAAAAAAAAAAAAAAAAAAAAAAAAAAAAAACAGGATATAAAGGAACTCATTTCGGTATTCACAACTGTTTACCCGACACTTTCTATTGAACTTTAAGACTTTCCCTCCGTCGTCTCCCAACTACTGGGCGCGTATCAGTCCATGTGCCTGTTATGATATTAACAGGTAGGCAGCGACATTATTCAAATGTTAATTTCAGAAGTGCTCAATTAACCGCATATACTATCCACACTGGTATTAAAACAATAACAAAACCACAGTTCAGTTCTATGTTTCTGCACAAAAACTATTGCATTAAAAACAAATTTGTACTCACCCATATTAGAATCCAAAACAACATACAATACGTATACAATAATAATACTTCATAACTTTTTTTGAGAAAAAAATATTTTGATCACCAATATGTAGACCATCACCAACAAATAACTGGTAATAAATATACAATATGGCTCACTGTGTTATCACAAAGAACAGGTAATAATGGCTTGCTACACTGTACAGAACCAAGAGAGGCGGGAACATGCGTACGAGGAGGAGCGGGGGAACTAGCATCACAGGCGGGTCACATCAGCATCCACCTTCTTGCCATCCGTCTGGCTGGCCTTGTGGCGGTACTGGTCGAGGAAGCACTGCGCTCCCACGGGCGACGCCGCATCCAGGCAGTCGCAGCTCAGACTCGAGTCCGACAGCATGGCGTCTGCCGCACCTACGTACTTGGGCTGCAGCAGTAACAGGCTCTCCGTGGACTTGGTAGGGTGCACGTAGCGTGGCTGGTGGCCGTACAGCGCGGGCACCCTGCGGTCCACGCTGCGCGTCGGCTGCGGCACAACCCCTGCGCTCCCCTGGGCCACAACACGCTTCTGCTCCCGCAACACTCACCACAACACCTCTTACAGAAGTTTCACTGGCGTTGGGTCAAGTGTTTAAAACACTACTGGCAAACTGTTTAGACAGGTAGAAGTTAACATCTCGTAGACAACGAGGTCTTTAGAGCAAGTTGCCAACAGAAGTAGGAGAAGATAAAGAATTCACCATGGCTTGTAGTAAGGAACAATTCCAGCATTCACCTGGAGTGATTTTGGGGAACCATGGAGAACCGAAATTAGGATGAGCGGAAAGGGATTCGAACCCATGACCTAATGAATGGGAGTCTGAAGGTTTACCACTATGCTACCTCACTTGGTCTCACATCTGTTAGGAATATATGGTGCAGTTAAGCAAGATTAGAGTTTTCCCTCCAAATCAACAATTACACTACATTCATAATAGAAGTCAATTTCTTAAGATGTTTTTTCTTTTCAAATTTGCATAGTGAACATTTTTGCTCCTATTTTGAATTAAGGGAAATTAAGGAGAGAAAACCAAATGTCAACAGTTATGTCCACAGCACTTGTAATTAGAAATAACTTTCATTGGCACATACTCATGTCCTGCACGTCACCACTGACTTGCGATATGCGTCATTCGTTAACTAGCATGCATGACACTGCGACATTGCGGTCGCAGTCTGAAAAACAACAGCTTGCCTTGCTCAGCAGGTATTGAAACATGAGAATTACGTCTTTGAATAAAGGCACCATCATTAAAACAAATTAGGGGGAGGAGGAATAAAGACAGATAGAGATAAAATTAGTGATACTGAACAGCCAGTACACAGGACTGTACCATACTTTACATTACACTTGGGAGTCAGGTAGATGGGCAGGGATTCCACAAAGGAAGCACAATTATTTAATATACCCTGTGTATAGTTTACCCTACGTTTAGACTATTCCTAGGATGGAGGGTCCTCGTTACCAGTGCGCTCTATGTAGACTCCACATCCCAACCTGTTCCACCCGGACAATCATGTGCACAGGGCATCCACGTTGAAGAGCAGAGTGGTCACTCCCTCAGGATGACAGTTAACTGCGACGGAGATTGCACCTGAGGGGGAGGTTGCAGTTTGAATTTAAACAGTTGGTACTCTGTGACTTTTCCATCTGTCTTAGTTGGGCGAGAGTCCTCTGTCTGGACACTACCGTCAAGAACAGTAGTGTTAAGCCAGCACTAGGATACAATAGGTAACGTCACCAGGTTACTTACCCACCCCCCTGGCTCCTTTCAACAATCCGACATCCAACTGCAATTTACCGCGGAGTGTTAAGAATATGAGGCACAAGGAATAAAGATACCACAGAATGCCGGAAGAACAAATAGGAAGGGAAAGACACTGATCCTACTCAACCACCTATGTATGCTTCACCACGACGAAAGGAAGAGTAAATAAAGCTACGGTCACCAAACCCAAGAGCCAACAAGCCAGGGCCCTGTGCAACTCTGGTAGTCTATACCAAGAAGAGGGAGCTCACCTAACTGGAATGGCAGAATCAAGTGACAGACACCCTCACCCCCTCTCCACCAAGATATCTGCAAGGACTCCTCCGCACAGCCAACAAAATTCTATGAATCTGCTGTCGTTGGCTGGACCTGACAAACACAGTGCCCATGTAATCTACTCTGCGCTAAGAGACCAGGCACAAAGGGAGAGACAAAGATCGGTTTGTGCCTGTAGCACTGGAGATCCTGCGAGGGTTACTTCAACCCCCTACCAAAACATCCAAGCCGTGAACCCCTGGATAGGGCTCAAGACTGTCAATAACTTGGCAACCAAAAGAGACTATAATACAGCCATTGAGGCCACCAATAGACCACAAAACTAAACCGGAGAAGGCATCACTGGCCAGTGCTGAATAAGGTAACATGAACGTTGTTACTCCACCCACAGGCAGAACAGCTTCAGTCTTTCATTCTCACTGCTACTGGTTTTGTCACTCACTGGCTCGACATCGTAGAAAGACAGACAACCCGACACATGTTGAAGTAACCTAAACAATTTGTGACGTGTACAAAAAACCAGCCTTCTTTGACATTCATGCACTTTTTTTATCCATTTGACACACAAAATCCTCACCTCCTTACCCATTCCTTTATGCCTCTCCCCATCCCTCTACACTTCTCTCTTTCTCTCTGTGTGTGTTTATGTGCGCAAGTGACGTATGTTAACTAATGTAACCACACTTGTCTAAAGCCACTGAGTGTTCAGGAGAATGTGAAGTTACTCAGTTTATGCTAAAATATCAACAAGTTTCATTCTCAAGGCCGAGCTGTGTTTCGTACTACTTGTCGCAGTTGGACGAAGGTCTCACCTTGGCACTGTGCGTGCGGCTGTGGCCGCCTTTGCTGCCCTTCGGACCACCCATGTCCAGGTAGCCGTAGCCGAACCCGTAGCCGCCAAAGGCTTTGGTGGTGAGGTTGTCCCAGGACTTGGCCGGCTTGGCCGCGCCGTACGAGGTTGAGTGCTGAGGCATAGAGTTGTACTGGTGCGGGTGTGGCTGGCGGTGGTGCGCGGGGCCCGAGCTGCCGTGCTTGCTGCACATCATCTTCCCCGCGTGGCTCCTGCTGCCCGCCGGCACCTGCAAGTCCCCATCACGTTCAGTCACAGACAACATGCTGCAGCAGCGAGTACTTCAACTTGAAGACGAAGCGTGGACACAAAGTAATAAAATAGGAATAGAAACAAGCATGTTTTAGCTGTTGTCAACAAATGTGCACCATGCATGTACAGTAGAATCTAGATACAAGTGAACTTGAAATTTTATACATAACATGGAAAAATACCATATAATGAACATGTATTTTATGATATTACATCTACCAAGGATTTAAAATATGTATATTAAAGTGAAAAGTATGTACTTTGAAGTGAAGTACACTATACTGAAATTTTACTGTAATTCCCAGATTCCTTCTTAGAATTACATGCATGTTACACATTCGTCAATAAGAGCTAACAGTGGTTAATTTATATTCCTTTTTATTATACTATATCCAAGTTTTTCCTTCCATTGAAGTTGTTCTGCAACTAATACAAAGTGTTGCAATGGTGTATACTCATAACAATACTTCAGATAATCACTTATTCCCATTTTAGGGATCGTTCAAACACCAGAACACATACTCGCTTTGTGTGTGCAGCCAGAAAAATGTGAAGATGTTTAGTATCTGGCACAGTGAGGTAACGCATAAACGTAAGATATGTGAACAGAGATGAGAGGTCCATCAAACTTCAAAAAGTGGAGCTGGGAGCAGATGGATGGGTGAAGAACTGGCCGACGACACCAGGCAAACGGCTAATGGATGATGATAGGTGGATTGTTGGTGTCGTAACAGTAAGCATTTTGGTGAATAAATGATACACTTCTTAAGAAGGAAAAATCTCTTGCATGGTAAAGCGGTACGTAACTATTTATGTACTTATTTTTATGGCTTCACATCTCATCCACAGTCAGGTCAATAGAGATGAAGCTGAATCAGGGCGAGGGCCTTGCTTGTAGTGATGAAGCATTCTGGCATTGTTCACCCGGAAGGATTCTGGAAACCACGGAAAACTAAAAATCAGGGCGGCTGGGCCTGCAAGCCGGTGAATACGAGTCCAGTGCTTGACTATTGCACCTCCTCGCTAACAGTTTGTACATACGAAGACAAGAGAAATGATAGTTGTCTGTGCAGAATATGCGTAGCTGTGGAGCATCTCAGTCTCAGACTGGTGTATGAAGTACACGGTCTGCATTGCTGGCACATTTCTACCTTGCATCGCAAAATTACGAGGTGCATAAGTATTATGACCCATTCATGCTCGTTTGTTTCTGAATGCAACTTTGCATTGTACTGTGTTTCAGTTCGCATTTTAGGGATTGTGACAACTCTTCCTTGCGATAATTGCTATTGTTTGCTTCAATGCACACTTTGCTATCACAGCTGGCAATGCTTCTGTGGTAAAATATCTATTTTGAATAAAATTGATGCAAATGTCTGTCTTCGGAGGTTCCCAAAAGCCACGTTCACGAAAAAGAAAATAGGTACAATTAAACATGTTACAAACATTTAGTAAAATTTTAAAATGGAGTCATTCAGCAAAACGTTGTGGAATGTCATATTTCATATTTTGCGAATACTCATACGCCATCTCTTGCCAGGAACAAACAAGCGGCTTCAGTACTGTAAGCTTATTATTGTATGGAACGTGTTATTTCCAGAGTGTGTTAAACATATTCTGTGCAGGTGGTATTGCTTACATGCTAGGCACTGTATTGCTGTAGCCAAATATTTGTATGCATTTTACACGTAAACGATGGGCTGACAATTGCAACAAGAGAGACATTTTTGTTGATTACATCATACTGCTCAATACATTGGCATTAAATATCCATGATTCCTGACTGTAAAACAGTTGTATGCATTCTGAGGGTGGCCACCCCTGTTATCGTAATTATGGCGGGAGGTATTAATGAGAGTTTGCTCTTAGGTTGGATATCCTAATAAAATAAAACAATGTTCAGAAAATTGTGATTTCACTTGTTTTAATTTTCTATATTTTGCAAAAATACAGTTTAAAAACTTGATTTCTAATGGATCATATCTCCCTTAATATTTAGTTTAGATAATAAGTGCCCCATCTATTCCCCAATTGATTTTGCATAAAGAATCACCTTACAAAATTTGTCAGTTGAATTATGCTCCACCTGTACATTATGAAAAAACACACACACACATATATATATATATATACTTATATATATATATATATACTTATATATATATATATATACTTANTACTTATATATATATATATACTTATTAATTTATTTATTTTATGTAACCTTTTCATTTCCCGAGTGTGAGTTCTTTCCCAACATAAGAAGAGCCTGTTTCTAAGTTGCATAATTTAACTACAACAGTTTTAGTTCATGAGGTTATGGTAACTCATGAGAAATATCAGTTTTCTTGTGCTGCTTGAGAGACAAAATGATTTGCTTGGTATCTGTCTCCAGCGTTAAATTTGAAACTGTGAAAACTGAAACAAAACTATACTGATGGCCTGTTTGCGATTGCTAACACAATTTGCTTTTCCTTGCGTTGTCTCATAACTGACCTGCAGGTACTATGGACAGTTGAGTTGAGTTCAGAGATTTGGACAGCTTTAACAACTAGGTCTTAAGAGCCGATGAGAGAGAAATTATGTGAGAATGGAGCAGCGCTGGAATGCAAGGGCGGGGAAACTGGAGATCCCCAAGAAAACCTGCCGACCAGCGGCATCGTCCGGCACAATTCCCACTTGTGAAAATCCGGAAGTGACCAGCCAGGGATTGAGCCTGGTTCGACTTGGTGGGAGGCAAGCAGTCTAACCGCTCAGCCAGGGCGGCCCACTACTAACTGGTATAGGTCTCACTAGTCACTAGCAGGCATCATCTCTCCGTATGTGTCTACACGACTGCTGTGTGGGGACCCACCTCGCCACACGCAGGGTCCCAGTAGAGTGTGTCTGTGCTGAGGGAGGTGGTGTAGGACGCCGCGCTACTCTCCCCCTCCGCCCCGCCCTGCTCACTCGACGTGCACGAGTGCAGGCTGCACTGGCTCACCACACTGGGGCCCAGGTTGAAGTAGCGCCCATGTGGGTGGCGCGCCTGCCCAGTCGAGCAGCTGGGTTGGCTGGGCGCCGGAGGAGTCCCTCCCCGTTCCCCGCCACCACCCCTGCTCTTCTCCTTCCAGCCTGCAACACACACATGCACACTCTTTCTCAATCACCACTACCACTTACACTTCTGAGCAAATACACTGAACAAAAATTAAAATAGCAAATGAAGGCTGGTTAGCAAAGCATTACACATTTTGGCACTAACATACACCTGCATATGCCTATCATTAACCCTCTGTAGAACTGTTACGTGATACCTAGCAATGCTCTCAATAATAAAGTACAAGACTTAATATTTTTCGCTGTAAAGTACAGCTGATAAATCCTTACAAGATCTCGTATTATTGAATAGTTATTAAATATAAAGTCTTTTTGTGAACTCTGTAATTTTACTGTAATGCAACTGTCCCCACAACACCTGCTTGTAAAGATTTTTGAAAATGTCAATTTTTTTTAAGTGAATTGTGATTGTTAAATTTTCTTGTAAGACCAGTGTTTTTCACAACTGTCCCAGACTATACACGTACTTCAACTTCAAGACACTGCAGGAAGTGCAACGTACCACGGGAGTCCTGGGAGCTCTTGCTTGCAGACTTGGAGCTGCCGTTGCGGTGGTCCTTGTGGTGGCGAGAGCGACGGCGGGACGAAGGCACGCAGTGGGGGTCGCAGCACGGACTCGCCAGGTCGTACGCCTCCAGGCTCGAGTTGTCCTGGCCGCTCGTCTGCACGCACGGGTTGCACATGTGCTGGTGCGTGCCCGGTCCGTTCTTCCCCGAACCTTTGCTGCTGCAGCTCGCTGCTCTGCCCGCTGCATACACACACATGCCTGTGAGCTTCACACCAACATGGAACTAATCACAATCAGTCTGCATCACTGTACAACATCTTACAGCGAGGCTGCTCATAAGCTCCAATTCAAGAACTTTTACTCGGCCAATAGCCAAAAGGCAGAATACAGTGCACATGCATGGGAAACTACACAAAAAGATGCGTGTTAAGAGAGCATGCCTTCCCTCCAAGGTACCAACGGGTCGTACACAAACATACGAATGTGTTTGCAGTCCTGAAACTTGCAAAGGATTACAGTTTCAGGGCATCCCATTACAGCAATCACTAAGAGGCCGATACACTTGTAGCCACGCTGTTATAGCTAGTCAGAGTGCGACCATCCAGGAGCTAGACAGCTACCATGCTGAAGGATGGGCGATAAAACAGAGAGAAATTTGTAGGCCACTTTCCAGAACATTCAGTCTGGTATTCAATTAGTACTACTTTCTAAGGCAAACTGAAAAACCATTTTTCAATATACATATTTTTCTATGTCCTTAGAGTGTATAAGAAAAGCCTCATTCACCATCAAACAATGTAAACAAGTATTCTAAAATATGAGTATGGTATGTTGCTCATACAATAAATAAAATCTGAAACTACACTACTTGCAAATGAAGGCCGTCTACGGGTATTGTAATCCAAGTGGAAGAGAGCGGCTTGGAGCCGAGTACCTATGTTATTTCTTCACAACAATTCAAGTATATATTTTGAAGTAGGTAGTGGAATGGTTAGAGTGGCTCTTACTCTTAATAACAAGGTGCAGATAGTGAGGTGAGTATAGGGTTGCCAACTTTTCCAGATACCAAAAAGGGATACTCCTGACAATTCAAAATGCATCTGACCCCAATATAATGAGAAATGAAAATTTTTTGAAAAAGAACAGTTTCAAATACTTACTGTGCATAAGTCATGAATTCAAAATTTCTCTGAACTCGTGCAACAACAAAATATTAGTTGGAAATATAGTTATGATTCAGTAAGATTTGAATTTATGATTTAATAGACTTTAAAACAGACACCATTACACATTGGGAGAAAATACACTTTACGCATCTTATCAAACGCTACTTACAAGAACACACTTGTTGTTGATTTCCACTTAACCGTATCAACTGTAACTATCCGAGGCCACTATGATTGCAAAAGTCGTCATAAATTATTGAGACTGTGTTTCTTAATATACAGTTTATTTCCAAAGAAGTCTGAGATAACTGATATATCCCATCCTATGTCCATACAGGACCTCAGGATCCATATGGGACAGTTGGCAAACCTAGGCGAGTACGAAGCAGCACCACACTGTAAGGGTGGGGGAAACAGCAGATCTCGAGAGAACATGCCGACCAGCAGCGTCGTACGGCATGATTCTCACACGAGAAATTCTAGGACTAGCCCAACTGCAAATTGAAGATAATTCACTTTGGGAGGTAAGTACTCTAGCAGCTACACGAATCGCAGCTCCCAAGTATTTTGAAGTAAGCAACACAGTAAACAGAAAGTTAGAATGTATAAACTGAAGAACATCAAGTACACTATAGTGATACACGAGATGAAAGTGGCTGTCTAGCGACACTTACCAGACGCAGCTGCGGCCACCCCATTAGTCTGATGATAGCCCTTGGTGTTGTTGTGTCGAGGCTGAACGTCACAGGCAGGGTTGGGCATCATGTGGTTCCTCGGCATTGGCCATGCCACCAGGTACTCCCCGCTGTTATTGGTCGAGCGCTGCAGACAGTAGCCACCGTACAGAGGGTCCAGATACTGGTATGCCAAGGGCATCTGCTGAGTTTGCGGTTGTTGTTGCCCCTGCAAACAACGTTTACAAAGTTGCAGCAAACAATTTATTTGTAAGAACAAAAATTTTAACCTTCATATATTTAAATGTTTACTTTATATTAAGAAGAATATCAACATTTGTGTCCCCACAATGGTTATGCATTCATGTAATACAAGAAGGCATTCACTTCAGATAAAACATATAGTAAGACTACAAAACATTACAAACTATTACTCTGCTATGGGGATTAAGTGTTTTAATAGAGTACATCATGGGTAATTTGCCCTGAGCCACATGCACAACAGGGGCTGGATTCTAGATACCATCTGCCGAGAAACATACTGGATCATATATATCATTAGAGAGAGAAAGAGAGAAAGAAAGAGAGAGAGAGAAAGAGAGAGAGAGAGAAAGAGAGAGAGAGAGAGAGAGAGAGAGAGAAAACTTCATTTTGCAAACTCCACAGGCATGATGCCTGTCACCATAACAAAATTGCTTTATGTATAAAACTATTGTTATTTATCGATTTTTTTAAATTTATTTATTACAAACAGTGAATAATTTCAATTTAATATCCATGCCATCAACTAATCTATAAAGAATATTATAATTTAATATTTATTTTTATTATTTACATAAAATTTTTAAATATATTTTGTAAAGTGTGATAAGTGATATAGGAGAAATATGCATGGTTGGGGCCCTCTCTCTCAGGACTTGCCTGGGATAAACGAGTGAACAAGTGTTTAGGCCATCCTTGCAAACAATAAATGCTGCACTAGTATTTCCATTAAAGAGCTCTGGAGAACCAGATCAACAGTGTCAAGCGAGTACTGTAACGACACTACAATATTAGAAAGACAAGTCATGTACGCTGAGAGCATGAGTATGCACGGCTAGTAGAGACGGTTCGTGGTAAAATAAACACTTTATAAAACAACCTTTGAAAAAAATCACTACTGTTACTGCATGTAAGTTACCGTACACACTGGCAGACAGGCTTTCAGTTGACAGCGAATTAAGTAAAACAGTTCCAAGTCTTGACAATGTGTCCTGAGTGTGAGGTTTAAATTAATGGCCCATCAAGTTGGTGTTTTTGTGCTTCATACACATTTACAGTATGAAGTGGCATATTGTCATGTTTTTACTTCATTGATGCATTAATGTAGTCATTCGGCCCTTGGCATTGTAAATTTCACACATGGTTGAAGGATAAAACAGGGACAAAAGTATATCTCGAGTAGGGCTTCCAGAAATGGTCACTTTACCATGACCAGCTAACAGCAGAGGAATCTGCCAAATCAACAAATAGAGCATTCTCACACTCGTTGAGGAAAGCAAAACTCCACACAGCCGAGGCGGGGTGGCCTGTGTTTGAAGAAGTGGACAACTACAGCCCCAGTGAATGCAGCTCCGAGGGACAGGAGGCAGGTAGGTTCAGACCATAGGTGCCTAGTTTGGAGGGTGACAAGGGGGTCATCACCCCTTTACTTTTCAGCCGGTAGCCCTCTGGGTTGATAAACAGTGGTTGGTCACTACATCAGTTTGTAATAAGTATTTATAACTTATTGTATACTGCTTCTCGTTCTTTTAAAAATACTGGTATATCTAGTTTATAGGTCTTTACATAACCAAAAATTGCAGTATTTCAGTATAAGATATTTTATTTAAATATTAAAAATCTTGGTCCACATGAAGTGTTACATGCATAATTGCATGAACAAACAGTATAAGAGTGATGGTGGTTGGCATAAGGAAAGAGGGAGGGGGGAGAGTGAACGAAGAGGTTTGGGCAGCTCAACATAGAGGTCTTGAGAGCCGATGACGGTAAAGCGAGGTGAGTTGGAGCAGCCCGGAATGCAGAGGCAGGGAAAGCGGGAGATCCCAGAGAAAACCCGCCAACCAGCAGTATCGACCGGCATGATTCCCACATGTGAAAATCCTGGGGGCGACCCCGCCAGGAATCAAACCCAGCTTGCCTCGTCTGGAAACAAGAAGTGGGCACGGACTCACTCTGGCAACATCCTCCGTGGAGACGGTGGGGCGGCAATAGGTGTAGTCTGCAGGCTGGTGCGTGGGGGTGCTGGCGTCGGTGGAGGTGGAGGCGGACGTCTTCTTGCGCGCGGGCAGGCTGTGCGTCTTCCACTTGCCCTGCAGCAGCTCCCTCTCGCGCAAGCACAGACGCTCCAGTTCTGCCATCTTGCCCTGCAGCACGCGCTGAAGCTGGATGTAGCGCATGTGCAGCTCCACCTGCAGTCACACGCTTAGTCCAGTCACACGCTTAGTCCAGTCACACGTGTTCAGTGCATATGTGTACTAACTCTACCTATACCAGAGCTTGCAATAACCACTTTTCAACAAAGTTGTGAAACATGTTGATTATATCTGTGTAGGTGCGATACATCGCTCCCAGAGAGCGCTGGAAATCAGCGCTGGTACACAGCAATATCTCATACTGCTGTGTACCACCGACAGTGCACACCACCATCATTGTGATGTAAAAGCAGTAGGTTTGGACTAAGACGAAATGCAGGTGACCAAAGGAGTTTCTCGCTCTATTCAGTATTTCCAACTGTGTAGAAGTTCTGGAACAGGACCTGACATGATTTTACACTGTGGCAGACAAATACCAATGATTATAGAAATGCAGTACTGAAATAACATTCCACTGCGACAGACACTACAATCAAACTGGCTACACTCACAAGTGTGTGCCCGTCCAGTGTATTAACTTTGTGTTCTGTAATTTGACTTATTTACTTGCCCAATATCTTTGTTCAGCTGTGTATTGAAAAAGATCTTATGGATGCAATAAAACAAACAAACAAACAACAATGAACACCATACACAAAAGTTCTTATATAGCCAGCCAAATAATGTGTACAAAAAAATGTATGTACAGCATTTTTAAAATGATAATTTTTACAAAAATATGACAACGTTTTAGCTAAACTGAAAATCAGGAATAACAGAAAGAACAATAAATGATGAAAACTCGGATAATTCATTTTTGTAAACAGATAGTTTAAACTAACCATCGACAAGCCAGTGATGTGTGCTGATGACCTTACTCTGCAGTACATAGTTTTATCATCGTAAATACTTAAAATCACAAATTTGTTAAAAAGAAAGGTGCCCTGACCTTCCGCACGCAGTCTTCGAAGAGGACAACCATTCTCATCCTCGAGTCACAGTTCTTGATATAGTTGACTAGTGTTTTGTGGTCAGCTTTCTCCATGTCGTGGCCATTTATCGACAAAATAACATCACCTTAAAAGAGAATGATTACACAAATATATTAAAAAATTAACAAAACTGTCTATGTATTATGAGTTAAATACCATGTCAAAAATATATTACAAAAACTAGAGAAAAAACTTGGTAAATGTTTGTATATGTGTTTTATTAGAAAACTACTTGCATTTTTTAATTACATATATCTCAATAAATTAAATAGACAGCATTGTAATCATCTGTACTGAGTCAATTTAGTGAGAAAGAGATAGAGCTAGAGATGGCTACAGATAGAAAGCTAGATATAGATAGACACATCAGTAGATAGATATATAAATAGTGATGGATCAATAGAGATATTTAGAGAAACAGAGATAGAAAGTGTGCATGCATTTTTGTGCAAACAAAATTAAGAGTACCCAAAAAAAAAAGGTACAATATCAATCACACTACCTGCATGTTCACCATAGTGTAAATGCTTATTACATTGCAATAGCTGATCAAAAACAAAACACCAAAATAAAACAAGAGTCCAAACAGTGCATGGAATTAGCATGTGAAGAAGCAGAACAGAAGACTTGACGTGAACTATACCTTCTCGCATGCCGGCTCTGAACGCAGCTCCATCGTAATCCACATAGTCTACGTAAGTGATCATCTCTATCTCCTGCTCTTTCTTGTAATGGATACCATAACTCTGGGGAAAAATACAACAGAGTCAGTCAGTCATGCCAATTGTTTCCTGAAGCACAAAAACTGGTACATGAACATAAACTAAGAGCATGTATGGAAAAATATATAATACATTGTAACAGACAACATTATGTTCATGTAACGTGATGATAATACTTGTATACAATACATCACTTCATTACATTTGTCACATAAAGAGGGTGTGGGACATAGGGAACAACAAATACTTTAATGAGTTTTGCAGTTTCTTGGAAGTCAGCATTGAAAAACTAAGAATGTGTAATGCTAGATAAGAGTTTTGGCCACCTTTGTGTGCAAATATTTTGCCAGTTGGATGCATATATTTTGAATAATATCTTGCTCCACAATTACATGTAAATATTTAAGGGGCCCACCTACTTCACGCTTGAACTGCGTTGCAGTGTTTGATATACAAGTTTTTCCATTAAACTATGTGCACCCAGTTTGCTGATCTACGAAAAGTACACGCACTTCAGACGAGGTCTGACGAGTGCGCATTACGCCACGCACATTACAAACACCATTTCACAGCACTCTAATTACTAGAAACGTTTTTTCAAAGTTTTGTATCTCAAAATACGTCTCAGTTAGATACAAAACTACTCAATAACCCTGCACTGAACCTTGCTACAGACTTTCCAGCAATACAATAATAGGGTCGCCGCTGAAAGTCCCCATAAGTACACGCAGTGCGACGAGAACACTGCACGCCAGTTCAGAGTCTTGCGCTTAGCGTCGATGGCGTACTTGATGCGCGTGGCAGTGTCGCCCTTATCGCTCCCGTGCTTATCGGCCTTGAATGCGGAAAAAAGCTGCAGGTAGGCAGGGGCCTTAACTCTCGAGGCACAAGAAACAACTCCGTAGAAACTGAGGTGAAATATTATTTGCTCACAAAATTGGTAAAAACAGGCTGTGCAGGACTGCCTTTGTTTGTCTAATGTGGCTTTTATTAACTTGTATGATATGAGTGAAATTTATTGTGCTACTTACACCACCACGGCTAAAGAAAGAGAAACTGCAGATGCGAGGCCGGACGCGCGCCATCCCCCAACACAAGACATCCAAATACAAGACAAGATGCACAGCACACATGGGCTGTCGCTACTAACCCAGCCCATGGACCTGCAAGTCAAACAGAAACTCGTGAATTCTGCAGTGAACCCAATGCAATGGGAGCACTGCTCTTCCTTCCAGGTAAGAAGATGATAATCCCCTGACGTCAACAAAAGTAACATTCACTGTGATATTGTCTCAACTGCCAATCCTGTTCTCCCGGACTTCGACGCGGGAATGCCGGTACTTTTTTTTTTTCAAAAGCGACTTTGCTTTCTCGAAGGCGGCGTGAAAGTGGAAACACTCCGTGTGTTGGCCAACGTCTGTGAGAAGCGGGCCATGGGAAATCATGCAGATAAATCTTAAACAAAGTTTATTGTTAACTAGTAAATATCATTAAGAAGCGATTCCTAAGCTAAGGCCATTTCAAGCATTCAATGACATCATGTTTTAAAAGTTTTGGAAAAAATTACTTGGTAGAGCTTCTGCAGTTATAGGTGTTTGAATGAAACTTCTACATATAATTCCACAACAGAAAAAAATAATTGTGTGTGTGTGTGTGTGTGTGTGTGTTTGAAACGTGTTACTTAATTAAGAGAGAGTATTTCGCATGCGTGTTTTATATATTCAATAATACATATATTCAAAGTGTAAGAAACTACTCCGAAGCGGGACTATGGTAAAACTGTATTTAAACTAGAAACAGGTCTATGAATGAAGTATTCCTGGGAAAGCAGCCGTACCTAGTACAAGCTACAGCGAGACAAAAAAAAACAGTAACAAGAAACGGTTTCTTCGCTAGAAAGTTGATTATATTTAGATGCATAGGAATGACACAAAAGGAAAGTACCTTAGTTACGCAAGACGCAGGTCTTTGACGCATACAGTTAATGTTACGTGCCCGACACAGTATATCAACATAAACATGTTTTCCTCAATGTCAGCAAGCGTACTAATTTATAAAAAAAATAACTGGCGCATACCCTCATGCAAACGTGGGACTAGTCCTCGACTTACAGGTTGGCAATGGGCTTACTTAAATATCCCTTAACGATTGCAGGGAACAGTCCCCTCTTCCCTCACCGAGGATAGGGTACATAAGGCCTGATTCTCTAGCTGTCCGTAGTTTGACAGTTGGACAGGCAACGTTTCCCCGAGGGTGGCAGATGTCGCACTGTCACATTTTCGCCTTCAAATTATGTCTCTCAATGAAATATGACGAAATACGACCATCGAAATTTTACACCAAACATATCTGGTCAAATATCCTTAAACGTGCCTGAAAACGTGTCGCACTGCCAAACTTTATTATTTGACAATCCTAGTGTGACTTTTTAACATAAATGGGCAAAAAATTGCCCCGATCCCAAAGTCAATATTAATCACAATTCGGCGTGTGGTGTACGAGGCGACCAAAATGGCTGCCATCGAAGATGATGTTTTGAAGTTAATGCTTAAAAGTTGTGTAAAGGAAGGCGATCTTTGCAACGTGCATCCTGGGTGCAGTGGGAAGGCTTTAAGGCTACCACGTTGTGGGCCGATAAGCACAGGAGCGATAAGGGCGACACTGCCACGCGCATCAAGTACGCCATCGCCTCTAAGCGCAAGGCTCTGAACTGGCGTGCAGTGTTCTCGTCGCACTGCGGCTACCTGTGGGACTTTCATTATTATTTGATAGAAAGTCTGTAGGAAGGTTCAATGCAGGGCCCTTGAGTAGTTTTGTATGGATCTGACGCGCATATTTTGAGATACAGCGCTTTGAAAAAAAGTAGTTTTTAGCCAATGTGGAGTGCTCTGAGAAGGCATTTCCAACGTGCGTGACATTTTGAAAGAACTCGACAGCCCTCGCCTGAAGTGTGTGTTCTATTGTTAGACCAGCACATTGGAAGCATGCTTGATAGTTTCTTGGAGTGACGTGTATATCAAACACTCGCTACGCAGTTCAAGCATCGGGCAGGCGGGAGCCCTAGCAGCGACGTCTTGAGAGCCGACGATGAAGGTGAATCGAGGCGAGTATGGAGGCGAGTATGGAGGCGGAGGAAAAGGGAAAACCCGCCAAACAGCGGCATCGTCTGGCACGATTGCCACGTTCAAAAATCCGGAAGCCCCCACCCGGAATCGAACCCGGTTGGCTTATGTAGGAGGCGAGTAGTCTGACCACTACACCACCGCGGCCCCGGCTGAAGAGGAGCTGGTGCTTCTCAGCGAGGCAACGAGGGCGCGTAACAAAGCCAACACGAGGCATCTACAGACTGTTCACGATCAAGTGAGCACTTTTAAAATGAGAAGTTACTGTGCCTGCCTACATATATTTTTATAGGCGCACTGAGTGACATTCGCCCAGTTAAGTTGGTAACGATGGATAGATGGGATTTGACAGGGCTTGTTAACGTCCCCGGTGTTATGCCTGGAGGCTTATAAGGGGACGGCTTACAAACTTATGACCTTACTTAAACTAACACCCATGTCTTACCTGGGATTCGAACCCAGAACCTCCAGTACTCCAGACCGGCGACGCTACAATTGCCTGCGCCACGGGAGGTCGGCACATTGACGTAAAGTAGTTCCATATCTCAGCGCCGAATAAAATGTGTTAGGTAACAATTTGTGTTAACATAAATTATTTATTTTGCTTTCTGTTTTTTTTTTAATGCATCGAAGTGTAAAAATGTGCAGATTTGTAAAATATTTACTTTCCTAATGGTTTCACAGTTCCCCTTGACCGACGCATGTAGGAGTGATGAGGTCCATGGCAATGTTGATTTCACGTAAGGCGGAAGAAAACACAACGTGCATATAAGTAAATCTTCGGCAGGTATTTCAAAAGTGCTCAGTTGACCGTGAACAGACGACGACTCTGGAGAGGAGAAACTGCGAGCGAGGTTTGTAGGGCAGGCAGGACTCCTGCTGGCAACGTCCGCCGTGTCTCCTGCCGGATACACGCCACGTCAAAGCCTCGTTCTCCCCTCGCCCCTGGCCAACACACAGCCTCGTAGTATTTTCAAACCTTCGAAAATCAGCCCTTGCATGACGTGCTGGGTTGTTTGTATTGCAGGCGTTTTATACTCGTGTTAACATACAAGTAACTTATTTGTGGTTAAACTGAACTTTAACTTATATTTTATATATAAATTATAATATTTCATCTATAATTAATACAAATAAAAGCAGTGGAAAAAAATAGGTGGGTTGGTAATGGTTAGTAAGAAACGGTTCTCGTGCAAAAATATTATTATATCTAGTGGGCACGAATGTGGTGCGTTATATCTTTGCTGTAATTTTCTTTGTTTGCATTAAGCGAAGGAATATCATATAAACAGAACTTAAGCAGGGTTTAAGAAAAGTCGGAAGTAATCGTGAATGGGCTATATTATATGAATAAACGTCGACTCCCTGAGAAATCGGCGATGTAAATTACATGAAGAAACTACTTGTGGGAAATATCGGCATGAGCTCAAGTTTTCGGTGTGACTCGCGCGGGAAGAGAGGACGCTTTGTGATTGGCTGTTGTAGTTTGCCCGCTCTTTCTGTTCGGCGTGATTGGTATATATGTGAACCAGGCATTACACAATTCGACATAAGAAAGAGAGCGGAGGTGGGGGAAGTTCATGAGACTGGCACAGTTCATACACTTCGTTTCGTACTCAGTAATGGAAAATTCACAATTTTTGCTAATATGATTAAATTATTAAATAGATTATGGTAGGACAGTAAAAAAAATGTTTATTGAGGAAAGATTTTGTTGCATTTGCATTAGGTTTTAATTTCTTTTCGGAGTTGGAGGGGGGTGTACTTTGTGCCCCCCCCCCCCCAACACTTGTAAACAGTAAACAAATCAAACCATTAAAATTAACCTGTTTTATTGAAGAGACGACGTTCATGCCAGCTTAGCTACGCCCAGCAGATGTAAGAGCACAATACAGAGTCTGTGCTCAGTGATCCAGAACCAAGTGGGCTGGCTGTTACCTCGAGAAAGGAGAGCGGTAAAGTAGTTCTTACCAAACTCCTCCGACCTCTGTCCCGCTAAGTTCTCTCCGCCAGATGAAACTGCTCAATCGTGCCACCTTTACAACGAGGCAAGTAGTTCATTTGTAGTCGGCCACGATACAGTAGCCTAGCGTGCATTCCTTTGTTTTTACCAGCTGTTTAACTTTCAGCATTAAGAAGTATTTGACTGAATAATAGCAAAACGAGTACATACAGATTATAAAAGTATTTTAACATATATCACGATTAAGCTTTCACACTGAGATTGTACTAGCCGTTTCTCATAAAAAACGTTACACTAAATGCCAATTTAAATTTGATAAAAACAGATATTTTCTTAAAGGTATGATCAAAGTCTACATTAAATGTATAATTATTGTACTCTGTCATGTCTGAATGTCATAATGCCCATGTTTTGAAGCTTGTCGTACTACACGCGAGGCTACAGTTTTTAACTCACTGCATCATTAGTTAGCCCTTGGTGATTTTACACATGTTTTAGATAATTCATTAATTTGTTCAGCGAACATGCATGGACAGCGGTATAAGTCAAGCTTCGAAATAATCAGTTCCGTGTTAAGAAGCAGCAACCCTACTTAACGATAACATGGACTCCACTGTAGGTGGAGTATGAAAAGGTAAAAAGAAGTCATAACAATGTTCACAGTAAGAATAAGAAAAAGAGCTGCGGGGGAGTATTTTAGGAAAAGGCTTAGAACAGCTGTGTTCATACGGCAGCGCTATACCGTCTGTTGGGGTGGAAGCTCTCGTTGTCAATATTTGAAGTACATGGTGATAGGGTCTAGTAGACTTTAAGGTATCTTATCAGCATTGTCGACCGACATTTCCTGCCCCCCGAAGTTATAGTTGTCCAATTCATAACATATACCTCGCCGTCGACAACGAACAGGATGGTAGTGTCAAGTATACCCTAAGCCCTCGTATAAGCACCGTTGGCTGTCATTTCCCACCCACAGAAGTTATAGTCACCAAATCCATATCGCATTCATCACTTCCGACTGCAATCAAGGAGATAAGGGCAAGTAGGCATTAAGTCCTGTTACAAGCGTAGTTGGTCAGCATTTCGAAACCTTTGAAGTTCGGGAACATGTAACAACCGTCCACGCATGTAAAGAAAATAAAGGCATACACACAGGCGCATCGTAAAGTCACCTTTGCATGTGGAGTGTAGGAGCACACACCTACACACATACACTCGTCTAGCAAATAGGGGCATGCTGATTTCCCTCTACCGCACTACAGAGAGAATTACAACATAGCTTCGTATTCGACTGGTTGGATGGTGATATAAGTTATTGCAACCATAGCAAACTGCTCGACGTCGGTACTGCATGAAGGCAGCACTGAGGAGTCAACACTGTGTCATCGACTATGATGTGTGCGACTAACACCATCAGTCCAACACAAGGGCCGGTCATATTTAGCCTTGGTAATCCTTAACAACCAGTTATATACTGGAAAAATATAGCGGTATTCAATTGTACCAATTACAAGACATACATAGTCGCAGGCTACACTAAAACATGTACATGTCAATATAAATAAGCACAGTCAGTGTATAGCAAATGTCGGGGAAACTGCGTGTAAAAGATATGAATCTGTCCTGTACATGAAGAATCAGGCGTGTAACAAACAAAGGACTGGCATATATGAAATAGATCCCGAGTATGATGTCATAACGGGTGACAATATATAAAAAATACTTGATGGAGCCAGAGTTCATAATAGTGATATCAGTGTTGCTATAATGCAAAGAAGTTTAGTAAAAGCTAGTATGCATACCGACATGAGAAAGAACGAATTAGCACGAGGGCCAACCCCAAAAACGACTACAATGCATCAAGTGCGATACAATTTGCGCGACTTGTAAAGACTGTTCCTTTGCTTGCCACCTTTAGTCGTGCGAGGGAGTCGTTACTGCTATGCGCTAATGCAAACAGATATAGAAAATAATTATAAAAGCAAATAGTTATAAGCACTTACCAACCAGCCCAATTACATTTTAAACAAGCGCCGGGTGCTCTACACTGTGTGTTCAACGATGCCAGGAAAGACCTGGCCATCCTGGTCAGTACAACAGAGTAGCAAACGACTTACTTACGAACCGACTGAACGAAACCATCGAATTCAGAGTACAGCCAACACTAGCAGCGGAACACATCCGACCCGGCCGACGTCGCACGATCAACGAGCATCATGAGAATCTGTAAGGCAGCCTAGGACAGCGCGGACACTGTGCAGGTCTCGGCAAGTCGAACGGATGGCACAGAACACTAGCACAGAGAGAGAGAGAGAGAGAGAGAGAGAGAGAGAGAGAGAGAGAGAGAGAGAGAGAGAGAGAGAGAGAGATAGAGAAAGAGAGNAGATAGAGAGAGAGAGCGAGAGAGATAGAGAGCGAGAGAGAGATAGAGAGCGAGAGAGAGAGAGAGAGAGAGAGGAGGGGTCAGGCTCCAGGGTGGGAGACCAGTCGAGTCACATATACATGTCCCTTTACGAGAAGACTTCAGACTTGGCAGGTAGCGCCTTAAGAACCGATACGAGTGAAGCGATGTATAGAGCAGAACCGGAATGTAAGGGCGGAGGAAACGGGAGATCCCCGAGAAAACCCATCGACCAGAGGCATTGTCCGGCACAAATCCCCATATGCGTAAATCCGGGAGAGACCCCGCAGGGAATAGAACCCAATTCACCTTGGTGGGAGGCGAATTGTCTAACCACTACCCTACCGCGGCCCCTCAGCCGTCTTTAAGAGTTAGTCCGGACATATTTTCTGTGCATTCGTTGTTATGTGCATTATGTTAATTCTAAGAAAGAAAAAATTGTGAAAATAAAATAGTTAAAAATCGCTTTTTATAGTTTGCCTGCGCAGTTTCCTTAACAGCTAGGAGAAAAATAAAACTGTACAGTCTTAGTTTAATATATGGACTTTCATCGCGTGTAATGAGATCCCGCTGTTACACATCTCATTTGCACAGGAGAGCGTAACAACGGAGGCACCGCACGCAGGTTCAGCGCCTTGCGCGTAGGGGCGACGGCCCGCTGCTCGCGCGTGCTATTGTCGCCCGTATCGCTGTGCCCAGAAAGCGGGGCCATGTACTTTTAAGAGTAATATTCGATCTCGGTGCAATGCCAGCAGAAGCGAATCTCTAGCTATGCTGGCATTAGTGAAAACATGGTGAAACATCTGCAACTGGAACGAACAAGGAATCAAGTGCATATCAAATGTATAAATAATGCAGTTTCAACAACCACTCACAGTATTAACATTTAGTTTCTTTCTATGCACACCTCCTACAGGGGAAAATTGTCATGCCTCGTCCTCCCTCAGGTTACAATCCAATGGCTGCTGTGCGAATCGACACCTCTAAGTGGCAATTTCCTGCAAATGTGAAGTTAGCAGGCGACCAGTTCCATTCTCCTGGCGATATTAATCTACTCATTGGAGCTGAAGTGTTTTTTGAACTTCTTGAAATTGGAAAATATCAACATGAAAGATTGCCTTCCCTACATAACACCAAACTGGGATACATCTTATCTGGAGGAATATACTCCTCCTACATCAAAAGTCATGAGCGACAACATTTTACTCAGACAGATCCATTGCGAAACCAATTAGATAAATTTTGGTCAGTTGAAGAATGAATAACAAAACCACTAACAGCAGAAGAGTTTGAATGTGAAAGGCATTTTGTGGAGCACACTACTAGACTAAATGATGGAGCTTATCAAATTAGGCTACCAAATGAGGGCTGGTCACAACCCCCTCGGAGATTCGTACAATGAAGCAAGGAAGAAGTTTCATCAGCTAGAACGGCGACTGGACAAGAACAAACAACTGTGGAAACATTAAATTAATTCATGAAGGAATTTGAAGATCTCTGTCACGTGGCACCTGTGGAGGACAAGAATGAGACAGTGACAAACCTGAAGCCATACTGCAGGTCACAACATGGTTTTGTAAGGGTATCCAGTTCCACCACAAAGTTCAGGGTTGTCTTTAATGCAACAAATTAAATTTCTCTCAATGACCTTCTGATAGTATGGCCAGCAGTTCAAGAGGATCTTCATTCCATTGTACTGAGATTTCGCATGCATAAAATTGTTTTCTCTGCTGACATTGCAAAATTGCACCAACAAGTTCAGGCGCATCCACAAGATAGACACTTATAGCGTATCATTTGGAGACCATCAAGCAATTCTCCTCTGAAGAGTTATGAACTCAAGACAGTTACGTATGGGACCTCATAAGCACCATTCCTAGCCACAAGGTGCTTGCAGAAACTGATCAGGGATGAAGCACATAACTATCCTGCAGCATCAGAGATGGCAGCAAGAGATTTCTATGTCGATGACATTATTAGTGGTACGGAAACAGAACAAGCCTTGAAAATTCAATAAGAGTTTATTGAAGTGATTAAGGGCGGCTTTCAACTGCGTACATGGTCTTCGAATGTTCTAGAGTTGCTTTACGCTGTTCCTCCACAAGACAGAGAGATGCCACTCACTACCTATGAGCTTTGATAATGAAGACACCATAAGAACTCTAGGGTTGTTGTAGCACCCAGTGAATTAAAAGTTTATATTTTCACTGAATATAAAGGGTGTTGAGGTCTTTACAAAAATAAATGTTTAAGCGATTATAGAGTCAAGTTTTGAACAACTAGGTTTGCTGGGTCCTAACATTGTCAAGTGCAAGATACTTATGCAACGACTACGGCTATCAATGTTAGGCTAGCCTTCAACTCCAATTGCCTGCGATTAATGAGTTTGCAATCGATAGGATTGTAATATGCGTAGACAAACCAAGGGACTTTAATCTTCCTGGTTTTTCTGATGCCAGTGAATCTGATTATGGTGCCTGCATCTACATACGATCAACATATCAAGATGGCAATCTGACTGTAGAACTTCTGTGCTCTCGATCTAGGGTTGCCCCATTGAAAATGTCGCTTCCAAGATTGAAGCAATGTGGTGCTGTACTTCTAGCAAACATGTATCAGAAAATTTCAGAAGCATTGAAGGTAACTTTGAGCCAGGTACGACTCTGGACTGATTCGATGGTAGTTATAGCATGACTAAGAGCACAGTCATCAAAGTGGAAAACATTTGTAGACAATAAAGTGTCTGAAGTACAGCGACTAACCAACATCAATGACTAGGGCCATTTCAGTTCACAGGAAAACATCGCTGACATAATCTCGCGAGGAAGTGAACAGTTAATACTGAAGGATTCTGAGCTGTGGTGGTGCAGACCACACTGACTTAGATGCCATGAATATGAATGGCCTACAACACCTGCAGAAGTGATGTCAGAAGAGTGTAGCAAGGAACAGAGACATCAGCAGGTAAGCCAAGTCCTGAATTTCCTTTGCCATTCCAGTAAGGACTTGCTCACAAAATTCTCAAGTTGGTCAAGGCTTCAAGGAGTTACTGCTTGCGATTCATACACAACTGCAAGGACAAGGAAAACAAACATCATGGCAATCTGAAACCAAGTGAACTATCAGAAGCTGCCATATTCTGCACAAAACAAGTTCAGGCAGAAGTGTTCCTGCGAGAAATTCATGACTTGTCAAATTAAATGGTTTAGAACAAGAGTTCGTTAAAGAGCTTAAGCCCATTCCTAGATGGAAGATATCTGCTCAGGGCGGGCGGAAGGCTGGAGAAATCGTCATTGGAGTTTGAACAGCAACCTGTCTTGATACTTCCAACAAAAGATCATAATACAAGACTTATACTAGAAGATACTTACAATAGAAATATACGTGCCAGTAGACAATTGCTATTGTCAACAATATCTAAGGTATTGGATAACAAATGCAAGAGATAAAATTAGAAAAATTTCTCACCTTTGTAATATCTGTCTAAGACTGAAGACCAGTACATCTCAACAATTGATGGGCCAGCTACCAGAACCTCGAGTTACAGTGTCAAGGTCATTTACAAATACAGGTGTAGACTTCGGTGGACCTTTCAGTATCAACTCAGGATTAGTTCGAAGCAAGGTTAAAGTGAAATGTTATGTCCTTATTTGTATGTACGGGTACAAAGGCAGTTCATCTTGAACTAGTAAGTGATTGTTCTCTAAAATGATTCGTATCCAGAAGAGGATTGTGTACAGATATCTACTGTGGCAATGGTACAAACTTTGTTAGAGCACGTCGAGAAATGAAGGAATTGTCATCGGAGAAAAATAAGGCTGTTATACTTGATTTTAGCTGAGAGAGAGAGGCTGAGAGAGAGAGAGAGAGAAAGAGAGAGAGAGAGAAAGAGAGAGAGAAAGAAAGAGAAAGAGAGAGAGAGAGAGAAAGAAAGAGAAAGAGAGAGAGAGAAAGAAAGAGAAAGAGAAAGAGAAAGAGAAAGAGAAAGAGAGAGAGAGAAAGAGAGAGAGAGAAAGAAAGAGAAAGAGAGAGAGAAAGAAAGAGAAAGAGAGAGAGAGAAAGAGGTGTGTGTGTGTGTGTAAATGAGAGCGAATAGGAGAAAAAGTGAGAAAGAAAGAGAAAATTCTAGCAGCACGGCAACCAATCGCAGAGACCCAACGAGCGACTATTTTACCAACAGACTTGTCTAATGCACATCTGTTCACACAAATTTTACCTGTGCGATTTAAAAAGAAATTAATGTACATATTTTTATAAAAACTAAATGTAAACAAGTTCCACATGACTGTTTGATTACATGATTGTCACAGTACTAATGGTAGGTCGTGAGTAAATGTAGGGGGCATGCACACAAGATGAAGATCAGGTCACATGTGTAGTATACCTACAGTTTACCACGACACACGAATGCATTAACTTGCAATACAAGAGTTGTTAACTGCAATCCTGGCTGTGCGAAGTGACGGCGACATCTCTGCAGCTGAGTCTGAGGAAGGATGTGAAGTGCTATGCAACGTCCGCCGGGAAAGAAGCGCAACCACGACACTATACGTCATGGAGCCGAGGTCGGCGTGACGTCATACTTCAGTGAGCGTGCTCACAGAACAATAGTATCCATATTTGATAAGGGGGCCGCGGTGGTGTAGTGCTTCCTTTACTCGCCTCTCACAAAGGCGAACCGGGTTCGATTCCCGATGAGGTCGCTCCCGGATTGTCGCATTTGGGAATCGTGCCAGACGATGCCGCTGGTCGGAGGGTTTACTCGGGGTCTCCCGCCGTTGCTCCATACTCATCTCGTTTCAACCTCGTCGACTCAAGACCTCGATGTCAAGAACCGCCCAAATCTCTTCACTCACATATTCGATAAGTGTGCATCATCAACGACGTCATCGCAGTGTGATACGTTTGCTCGTAATCAAGGGGAATTGTCCGTCACGGTTCTCAAGTGCGAAAATCCGGGAGCGACCCTACCGGGAATCGAACTAAGGTTCGCCTTTGTGTAAGGCGAGCGCTCTAACCGCGGGCCCCTAACACTGGACTGGAGGGACAGGAGTGTCCGCGGCCGAAGTGAAAGCAAGTAGACGTGTATCTGTGCAGATCAGAGCGGGTAGCGCGCGGTGGTTGTACCTGCATTGGGACTGGGCCAAGGGCGGGCGACAGCCCCCCCCCCCC
>NQII01000806.1:556235-577481 GCA_002778355.1 Clitarchus hookeri
CAACGGCGTGGTCCACACACACTGCAGCTGCTGTCACACTGACCCGCCACCACTCAACTCACATCACTGCGCCCACACGTGTGGCTGAAAGTATATTATAGTTGGCACCTTTTTTAAATTCGAAAATTCCCCCACATTTCCCTGACTTCCAGACAAAAATTATCTTCTTTCCCCTGACCATTCACTAATATTTTTTTTCTCTAAATATCGATGCCTTTGCATTATAACACACTTCTACACCGAAATAATTTTTTGATCTTACGAAATTACCTCCTACATAAATTGGAAATAAGCATTTTGTCTACAATCATGACAACAGTGTTATACGATTCTGGTAGCGGTGCACGATTGATGATAGAACTGCAAAACATAGCATGCATATCACAGAATCCCCTGACATTCAGCTAACTTGTTCGAAATTCCCCGACTTTTGCCTGTTTTCCATATGAGTGGCAACCATGTAAGCACAGTGGTGAAGTGCAATACATGGAAGTACCCTTAAGACAGAAAATACGAAATGAAAGTGTTTCATTTTACTCATTGCGGTGCAAGGTGACACACTAAACAGAAAACATAGACCACCCTATCACTGCATAAAACTGTGTCATCTATCTTCAGTTCATACCAGCGATTGACGTACAGTTACTCCACAAAGTATTGGCTCCCCAAATTTCACCAGCTTTATAAAGACAGCCATATTTCAAGACACCTGTTATTGCTGACATACGTAACATAATTACATATTTCTGCATAAATTGCCTGTCTATACCAAATATATACATTATAACTAATAAACAAGTATTTGCACACAATACAATAGCGCCCTTCGCTAGTATACACATTTTAATTGCCAGTGTTACCCTTATTGGTAAGAACAGTGGCGTGTGGTGGAGTGTTGCAAGGTAAGCTGGCGCTTGCTCACTGCTGTACATCCTCGGTGTACGCAGCAGGAGCCAGTAACTAACATACAGCCCAGGGAAACAGACTGTACTCCGACCAATCACAAGCGAGCAACAAGGGACACACGTCCTGTGGTGTCTCCTGCCGAGCTACGTCTTACTGGTGCAAGTGTAAACTAACAAGCAACACGGTACAGCACACAGCTAGCGCCAGCTTACCTTGCAACACTTCACCACACGCCACTGCATGTATCACAAGCGAGCAACAAGGGACCCATTACACACGTCCTGTGGCGTCTCCTGCCGAGCTACGTCTTACTGGTGCAAGTGTAAACTAACAAGCAACACGGTACAGCACACAGCTAACGCCAGCCTACCTTGCAACACTTCACCACACGCCACTGCATGTATCACAAGCGAGCAACAAGGGACCCATTACACACGTCCTGTGGCGTCTCCTGCCGAGCTACGTCTTACTGGTGCAAGTGTAAACTAACAAGCAGCAAGGTACAGCACACAGCTAACGCCAGCTTACCTTGCAACACTTCACCACACGCCACTAGATAAGAGCTTGTAAACGCCATGAACACTGTGCCACTGCTGGGTTGATTTTAAACCATGCCTTCAGGCGTAGTATAACAAATTCCTTTTTTCCGGACTAACGACATTTGTGATTAGTGCGTCGAGATGCGCTCACAAATGCTCAATTGGGTTCAAATCAGGACTCTAGGTTGGGGTACGCATCATTCGTGGAGCATTGCATAGCAACCACCATCAGGTCTTTGTATGTTTACAGAATTACAATTTGATTTGCCGATGATACATACAAGTATTTTAATACGTAATTCTTCATTGGAAAATGTTTTGGAAACAACAAAAAATTTTTCTTAACTTATTAATCATAGGGTTTTATGCAAACAAATTTACATTTAGCTCGGATAAATAGAGTTTTAAAAGTTATCAACTGTTATAATAACAGTTGACTTAGCAGACTTAGCAAATTAAAAAAAAATATGTGCACAAAAAATTTAGCACACGCACGTTACTACGTTCCTTGGGCTCATAACAGACAGTAAATTGAACTGGAGAAATCATGTTAAATTTGTGTCCGACAAATTAAATTATGCTTGTTTCGCACTAGGCTGCTTCAGTGATAAACTTGATATTCAAGCATTAAGATCAATGCATTTTGGTTACTCTCACTCAATGATGAAATATGGCATCTTAGCCTGTGTTTATCAAACATAAAATTCTTCCTTTACCATCCGAATACATCTTACCTATATTAGATTTTATAAATAATTATACTGAAATATTTAAAACAAATTTAAGACAAAAATAAGAAGAAAACTCATTGTTACACGACTAGAACAAATAAAAACTTTAATTTACCTTCTAACAAACCAAAATTATGCCAAAAGGTTAGTTATTATTCAAGAGTAAAACTATTTAAGAATCATTATCAAAAACTTAAAAGAAATTTGTGGACGTAGAAAAAAAGAATTCAAGTACAAACTGAAAACTCTTTGGTTAGAAAATGTGTTTCATTCTTTTAGAAACTCTTTTCTATAGACGCCGCTTAATATCCAGAGGAAGTTTGTTTGCCATTTCCCATCGAGGTCACCATGCTTGATTACGGCTTGAGACGTTTAATATATTTGTGTTAATTGGAAATTTACGAACATTTGATCTATACATTATAATATATATCTTGTATAATCAATAAGAATAAAAACTGTGAGGAATCAGGTGTGTAGGTAATGCTTGGTAAGAAATAGTCCTTACGCAGAGTGCGCAGGAATGTGGCGCGCTGTCCCTTTAGTGTAATATTCCAGACTTGGTTAATGTCGCGGAGGAATATCGTGGAAGTAGAACCACAGCAGGGTTTCAGAAAGTTGGAAGTGACCGTGAATGTACTGTACGAGGTGGCCCGCCACGCACGCCAGTCTCACGTAGAAAGCTGCGCCTGTGTAGTGCCGTACAAGGCCTGCCTACCTGCCTGTCACTTCCTGTAGCCACTGTCTTCCGGCACAACAGTAGCTAGCTCCTCCTGTGTTCCTCCCACACCTCGCTGTCTGCCACACTATTACACTCACTCTTGTTATAACTCAGCACTTTTGTTGAAATCAACTTTCGAAACATGTCACTGCCCCTACACATATTTGAACCGCAGACTAAAGATGAGGTAGAGGGATCTCGCTGGCTGCGCACAACCAGCCTCCGTGTCCCAACATTGAACTGCTCACCTGCCAACACGTCTAGTGAAAACGGCGTGGGTTCAATTTGAGGTTATAACGCTGATTAGTAAAAAAGTGCTTTGAGATTTTTGAGTACTTCCTCCAACCAATTTGGGGTGCAGTTTGATTAAATTCAGATTGGTAAAAGTATTTCATTAATATTAAATTGCTTGTCTTTTTGAAAATTACTATATAAAGAAACATGTTCATCATTGTTGACCATGTGACTAACAGTTGTGTTGCTTTGGGGTAAACCAATGTTGGGCACATGCGCAGAAGACGAATACTCAGCCTACCTTGATCTTTAGTCTATGATTTGAATGGATACATTGACTACAGGCATGTACCCAGCAAAGTTGCTAATGAGAGGAGGGAAAAGTAGTTCACGTTGAATTATAAGTGCTTGGTAAACATTTGTGAATACTGAAATGATTCCTTTTACTTTCTGTTTTTTAATGCCTATAAGAGTAAGAATCAACACACTTGTAGAATATTGACTTATCTAATAACTTCAGAGTTTCACTTGAGCGACGCTCCGTGTAAACTGTGTCCTTGCGCGCGCTCCTGGCGATAACTTACACCGCACTCACAGCGCAACATGCTGCACTTCGCCAGTACTACGTCTCGGACACCGCAGTGCTGTGACAACTCAGAAAAAAGGAATATTTCGCGTCTTCATGGGACGATTTAACTAACTGTTGGCGTTTACTTTACAGTATTTGTGGTATATCTAAACATTACTATATTTTGTTCTTTTCTTGATTACTCTAGTGCCCCGAAGTGCGCAGAAAGCGTATTTTTCCAGCGGAAGACCATTTTTAAAACAGGCTGTTTTTATAACACGTCTTCGATTGTAGAAGGCCATTAGAAAGCGAATGAGGCCTGAATAGCCGAGTTGTGGGTTGAACGAGGTGAGTATGGAGCAGCGCCGGAATGAAGGGGTGGGGAAAACGGGAGATCCCTGAGAAAACCCGTCGACCAGCGGCATCGTCCGACACGATACCCACTTGTGAACCGGCCGGGAATTAAACCCGATTTGCCTTGATGGGAGGCGAGCAGTCTAACCGCTCAGCCACCGCTGCTCCATGGATGGCCGAGTTTTAATTTCAGATGTACTATTTTTTTTTTTTCGTTATGATATTGACATAATTTTATATTGATCTGCACTGTCATCTGATGCTCGCTTCATCCCAAATGCATATATTGAAATATGTTCGATAGTGAAGCAGAAATACAATTACAGGGTGAGGCCGGACAATGGAACAAGCTTCGGGAGGTGACTCCTGAAATGGAAAGCGACTAACAGCACGATTTAAATAAACCTGGTATCGTTAGATCGGATATACAAGGTGTAACTTAAAATCACCGACAAACTCCGGCAGGTGAATCCTGACGAAAATATAAGACGAAAATGTATGTACTATTTTCCCCTAAAGTAATAATTAGGGGAGTTATGCACACCCAAAAATGGAATTTTTGAAATGATTTTCGTTACAAATATCAGGAACTACTTGCGATTAAGCAACAAATCGGTGAATAGTGCTTTGTAGAACGGAGATCTTACACCTGTGGAAATGTGTTTGGCAATACGATCCTCCTTCGTCGGGGAAATAGTGGTGCTGATTCGTAACAAAACACAAGGTGACAACCCTATTTCCCAGATGAAAAGGGGTTGTCGGTGATTCTCAGTTGCATGTTGTATAATACAATGCGAGCGTGACTTCGAGTTGGCGTCGCGCATGCGCAAGGTACGGGTGGGGGCCCGGGGCGACTCATTTCCTGGCAGCGTATCTCACGACCCCGATGTGCTCGCGCGCTCATTTTGGCGCCAAACGTAAATTCTCTTCTAGATATGTCGATTTAAGCCATAAAAGTCACATATCCGTTTCGTTACTTTCAATTTATTCCCATTTGCCAAAGGAAATATTACCCGGTAATGCAGACTCACGTAAACCCCATGGCCGCATCAACACCATCACACTCCGATTTGTTTATTATGTACTTTCCCTGCGTCTCGTCTAATCATGTTTGTTTTTTCAGCTATCTTACCGGGGTTCCGCCATTTACTGCCATCCCCGACACAAGAGCCAATTTATGTTCTGTTTTTTTTACTGTCTATTGTTCTTTGATGCATTGAACTCAATTTGATCACATTCCTCATGGTATAAATGGAATGTATTTATCACAGAGGAGCTGAGCAGGGGAATGGAGAGGGTTGCTAGGTCTCGGGAGGTAAGACAGCAGGTGGGACTGGCCAGCTCACATACCTGCAACGTGAAGCCGAAGGAGCCGTTGTGTTTCTCGACGATGATGGTGCGTCGTCTGCGGTCCTCCTCTGGCTTGCTGGCTGTCACCCTGTCCGGCTTCACTCGCTCTAGGATCTGCGACTGTAACAACACGGCCACAGTACTTACTCGCACGGTGCACATGCGTAGCATACAAGTACACACACAGAGAGAAAGAAAAATAGGTACGAAGGAAAAGTGATATAAAATAGAAACAGAAACAGAGAGAGAAACAGAGGTAGATATAGTAGGAGAGGTAGATGTAGGTATTGTGAGATAAATTTCATTATGGTACACGGCGTTACTTCCAAATTAAATTCTAAAATATCAAATACAAACCGCTCGCACAGAGCTTATATGCCAACGTCACGTACCTCGCAGACAGCGAGGAAATAAACAAGGAACTAAATAATCTAACTAAAGACCATCAATATCGCGAGACTACAACACATTGAGACAACATCCTTAGGTGTGGCGAGGCCGATATCGTAAAGCACCGCCACAGATGGCAGAGTGCGCATGCCAGCTGTAACAACAACCTGCCACAGCATTGAAGTGCTATTTTCCTACCACATTTGTAAAAACCCTTTTTGTTTCCACTGAGATTAGCGCAAAGTTTACATATGTGTTGCAAAAAGTTGGCACATTTCTTCTGACAGAGGTGCACTTCAACTACGATATAATATCATATGTAGCCAGTTTTCTTCGTAAAAGTGCGGTTTGAACAAATGGTACATGCCACTGTGCGAACACGCCTACACAAGGTTACACTTGTGTAGGCAAACCGAGAGCCAGTATGAGGGGNTGCCGGGAGTCCAGATACGTCAGCATCGCTAGCTGGGCATACCTGAGTGTACGGCATCGTGACAGGCTGCTGACCACTAGACTTGGTACCATGGCAACTAACGGATAATGACAATTTAGAATCACGTCCGAGAACACGTAGACCCAGCTCACATCATGTGTGCAGCTATTACAGTGGGAGAATGTCACCCACTTGACGGTTAATTCGGAAATTCTCTGCTCACGACCACCCTTTCCCGCTCATTTCCTGTTTTGCCCGACAGTAACAGCTTGTTAACAACTGCGTCCGGCTCTCCTCACGCTAAATATCACGTATTTCATACCAAAACTACAGTATTTTAGTGACACCGAAGTGCTTATTATCAAACTTATTGGAACAGTACTTAACTGCATGTCGTATCATACAACACAGTTTCAATGACGCGTGGTGAAGTGTTGCAAGGTAAGCTGGCGTTAGCTGTGTGCTGTACCGTGTTGCTTGTTAGTTTACACTTGCACCAGTAAGACGTAGCTCGGCAGGAGACACCACAGGACGTGTGTCCCTTGTTGCTCGCTTGTGATTGGTCGGAGTACAGTCTGTTTCCCTGGGTTGTATGTGAGTTACTGGCTCCTGCTGCGTGCACCGAGAATGTACAGCAGTGAGCAAGCACCAGCTTACCTTGCAACACTCCACCACACGCCACCGCACAGTTTATACTTATGCTATTTAACTACAGTTTTTTCCTCACTAACATAGTTTATAAAGGTTACAAGAGGTTGCTTGTGGCACGGCACTCCGCAAGGTGCTAGCCGCGATCGAATACGACCACTAACGTGAACATACGGTATGTGAACACGCAACACGAGGCGGCGTACATCAGCGAGGAAAGACAACTGCACGTTGCACTCGTAGACAAAAGATCACGTCGACTGATTCTTCTACTGTTGTCCTCAACACAGCAGCTAGAGTTACCATAAAAAAATGTAAAAATGACGTGTTCAAACTATGAAGTTCCGTTTGCTTACATCTGGTTTAACAACACATCTACAATTAGGGGGGGGGGATTGTAGAACTATATAAATCATATTTGTGTTACGACTTAGTCTAAAACTAAGTGATTTTGACAGCTGTGTAGAAAGAAAAGTAGTTGGAGAGATAAAAAAAAAGCCGCACATACAGCGAACTGCAGACGCACACGCCAGCAATATGGCGTCACTGACCAGTCATCAACTTGTCGGAACGCCGTTCGCCAACAGCGTCTGGTGACGTGGTCGCCAGCTGGCAGCACAGCCAATAAGGAACCTTTCACAGCATGCAGTATTCAGTCGGACGGACACAAGGCAGAGCCTCGTGCAGCCAATCAGTGAATAGGCACGCCCACATCAAAGAAACCGCTACGCCATGTCAGTCTGCCTCTCTGTACTTGTCTATAACCTATTCGCGGTTTCTTCACACTTTTTGAATCAAACCTTTGAAAAATCACCCCGTGTGTGACGGGTCTGGTTTTTTTATGATTATGTTATGTATCACTAGCGTTATATATATTTTTTCAACATAAAATTACATAAAAGTTACTCTATTTTAGGTTACATTGAAATCTAATTAATATTGTATTTATTAATTATAATATTTCATTCATAATTAATATGAATACAAACAGTGAGGAAATGGGTGTGTTGGTAATGCCTAGTAATAAATAGTTCTCATGCGCAATATTATTAGACTGAATGCGCACGAGTGCGGTGCATTATCCCTGTGGTGTCATTTTCTAGACTCGGTTGAGCTTTGTTTGCATGAGGCGGAGGAATATCCTCGAAGTAAATCTTTAGCAGGGCTCCTGAATAGTTGGAAGTAACCTTGAATGGACTGTACTCCGTGGCTTCACCAAGGGCCTCGGAGAGCACTCGCACACTCCTGAATATCGGATACCCAGCACAACACGAATGTCAAGCAGCTCGTATACATTTCCTTATTCAAACGCAGCAAGTATACTAAGCGGGGCGCTGTGCTGCCGGAATGACTAGCCTATAAAACCGGGTAGAGTCGTTAACTATGCACGAAAATTAAATATAGGCTGCTCACGGCAAAGTGAACACTTTTTAAGGCTGCACTAAAAGTTCTTTTCAGGCTATTTGTTCAGATTATTTGTATCCTTTCACCAGTTTTTAATATAAAAATTGCCACGTCACTTATTAACACAGTGTATACATTTTATAGCTCTCAAAATCTAACGTCAGAGGCAACAATATATTATAATTTAATAGCAAACCGGCCCGGCTTCGCCCGCGTACAATTAAGAAAAGACAATTCATTTATGTGAAAACAGAATTATAAAATTATACTACGCTGGCCTAGGTTTTTAACTGATTACGGCAACCCAAAAGGAAGGAAATATTTTTTCCCCGATAGCTAAGAAGTAGGGTAATGTTTTTAGAGTGTATCTGTGCAACTATCGAGTAGTTACCACATTTTTGCTTTCCAGCGTCGATGTATGAAAATAAATCAAAACGTGAGTTTCATCAAGTTGTAGCTTTAGAAATAAGTGTACCTAGGTACTACTTTTTGCGCTTGTCTGAGAGATCTTAATCGATCACCAAAGTTAAGCAACGTTTCCAGCGGCACACATTTGGATGGGCGACCGTTTAGTGGCATAACATCTGAGCGCTTCCGGGCTTCGGAGGGCCCGTTAAATATTCGGTCCCGGTTGTTATCGATTGATAGCAGTCGTTAAGCCATCCCAGAGGTCCTTGGGCGGCCTGATAAACTCTGACACCCTAGGAAAAAAATATTTCGGTCACGTTCCCAGCCGTTGCAGAATTACGTTTTGTTGTTATTCTACAGGAACCGTACAATTTACCGGGATAAAAAGTAGCTTATGTCCTATTCCAGGACCTAAAGTACCTACATACCAAATTTCATCAAAATCTGTTCAACAGTTATGGAACTGAGTGGTAACACACACACACACACACACACACACATATATATATATATATTACACACACAGACTTTCACACTTATAATATTAGTAAGATTGGTTACGATCTTGCTTCGTACGGCGTTAAAGAGTGCTCACTTTACCGTGTCAATATAGACCATACCATTTTGCGCTATTAAACGGCCCAATGCTAGACTTCATGCTGATGTACTTTCTCAAATAGAACTCATTTTCTGATTGACGGCTGCCACGGTTTCTTGTTCGACTCGACCGGACGGAATGAAGCCACTAAGAGTGATACTTGTTTAATATTGGTGCAGCGGAGATCCATCGACACACGCCAGCTAACATATACTTTTTATTAAGCCTATTTTATCATTAAGTTACGACACGAAATGACAATATCAGACTATATAGTTTCGCATTTGTAGATCTGAAGGAATCGCAAGTACGTGACTATAAATGTTTTTCGCGAGAAACTGACTGTTTCCTAGGTTTCAACGTCCTCTACACACATCACAAATGTTACATTATTGGCTGGTGTGTGTGTGTGTGTGTGTGTGTGTGCCAAACTAATTTCCAATCCCATCGGACCAGCTAGAAAACTGAACAGGTGTGTTTGGTCTGCACAAAGACTAAGCCGAGACGAGAATGCGTTATCCAACCACACAGTAGCCCCAAGACGCTAGAATGTTTCCGAAGAAGTGACTTCACAACAAACGATCGCAATTTTGCAGTAGGTATCTGCCAACACGCCGTCACAAGGTTGAAGGTCAGTAGGGCAGTACTGTGTCTTGCACCGCCCGCCATAATTAAACGAGTTCTGCTTATCAGACTACAGTGGTGTGGGCAGCCTAGGAGGAGGCACATGTCACCCTACTACCACAACCACATTCCGTACAAGGCAAACCGCATCACGGGTGGCTTTCTCCATCGAGTGCGCCTCACCTGCCTTCAAATAATTTCACTTAAAGTCACCTGAGCAAAAACCATCTGATCTAGTCCCCTGGGGGGAAAAAAAACATCTGGCCTAGTCCCCTGGGGGGAAAAAAAACATCTGGCCTAGTCCCCTGGGCAAAAATTATTTGGCCTGAAATATTTTGCTTGATTCCAGGCCACATAAGGGTACCTGATTAGTTCAAGAACAACGACACATTTCCAGTTTGTGTATTTCAGTTTTAACGCATATTTTTGGACACGCAAAAAGCTAAATGGTGTATTTTCAAAATTACTTTCAATACGTCGCGGCAGGCGGTGTGAGTGCTGTAGATACAGGCAGCAAGCCAGTTCAGAGGCTCGAAGCTCTTGTTGCGTGCAACAGTATCGCCCTTATCGCCGCCCTGTTAGTGTGGCTGAGAGACGGGGAGACGTGCAGGAGACCTCGCCTGTGAGTGACGACTGGGAAATGCAGACATGCCAGCAGCACAACACGACTGCGACGTGCCGACACCGCGGCCACACTTTCCACTTCACTGCCCCTCCCAGCTAACCCACTTCCCAGCCATTCTTCCTTCCTTCCTTCCTTCCTTGCTTCCCTGCCTGCACAGCTCGTACAGCAGCGGTGGCTGGGCCGCCTTCGCGCCGCATCTTCGTCTGTTATTCTGGTACAACTCGCGATTCCTCCACCACTACACATCATCACTTATCTCCTCACTTCGTGCAACCGCCCTCGTGAAACACACACACACACACATATATATACACACACACACACACTAGCTTTTACCCGCGTCTTCGCTCGAGTGGTTATAGTAACAAACTTACAGGGAGAAATAACGGTACTTGTTAGTAGACATACACTCATCATAAACACAGAACAGAGCGCTGACGATCTCATTTCTTGGTGCTAGAATCGTTTTACACAGCCACTGGTCGTCATTTATATTTATTTTTAGATCTGGGTAAACGCTAGCAATCAGTTCCGTATCACTCGGCACCAAATTATTAAATTCCCCCATTAGTGACACACAGCCCTCGGCATATGTTTCTAACCGCCCATCTCCAATTTTTAATAGTGTATCAGCTAGATGTCCTATGCCAACGTCATTGTAGAGGTGAACTCTCATATCTGTCAATCTGAATTTCGTCAAGTTGAAATGCAGCGAAGTCATTAACATGGCCTGCGATAAACGCCGGCTTGAAAAGAAGCCCAGTCACCAATGTCTGCTTCAATCGGCCCAGTCATGTCGATTCAAGGCCGAAAAGAAAGTTTGGGTGGTGCAAAGTCCATAGGGAACGAATTTAAAAATTATCGTACGAAATAACTATATGTGTGGTGCAGAACCAATTATGGCACGGCCCAATCATGTTCATTCAAGGCCGAAAGGTAAACTTGGGTAGTGCAGAGGTCATTATGGTACGAACCTCTGAATTATCGTACAAAACACAGATGTTATGGTACGTTATACCATATTTACGGTATGTAGAATATGGGCCGGATGACTTCGTACCATAGTTATAGTATACATTATGGTACCGACATAATTTTTTTCCCTGAGAGAATGAGATATTTTTTCGGGATAAAAAGAAGCATATGTCACTTCCCGGCCCTCCCACTATCTCTGTGCAAAAAAATGACGTCGGTCCGTTGCTACGTTGCGAAGTGAAAGAAGGTCAAACAAACAAACAAACACACACACACACTTTCGCATTTATAATATTAGTATAGAATATATATATATATCTAGATCTCCCTATCCCTATCTAAATATATCTATTGGCATATCCACATCCATCTATCCATATCTACACACCTCTATCCATAACTATACACAACTATCTACATTGCTATCTCTCTTTTATCTATGCCTCCTCATAATGTGAAATTTGAGTTAGTTTTAATTATTCCATTTATTTGATCCATTTTTGACGAGTTTAGCTACAGTTTCCCGAATCCATTGAAAACCAGTACACAAAAAGAAGTCACTAGTCAGCAATTTGCCCATCAAACTCATACATTACACTATAGGAAGTAACCTCGCAAGCTTTACGATGCAACGTAACGTAATACATACATTTGGGCTTACATTCATACACATTTAGTATAAAAGGAAAGCTAAGTTCATGAGACGTAAGAACTACTATTAACAACACGCAACGACTTTTCTGTACATGTCAAATTCAGAGCTCACTGCAGTATGTATATTAAGTAGGGATCTGCACAATTCGCGTTATTATTTAGTAGCGCACTAAATATTACATTATCACATAACTCGAGCCGGCACCGTTTCTCCATTTACTGCTACCTAGAATTGAGGCCATTCCTCTTCTCATTTCACCGCAAGTGATTCGTTCCACAATGTTGGAGTGGTCGTTGATTGGCGCATAGTAACCCGGGGCGTGTCAAACGAAGTATGGTCCAATGACAAACATATTTCAACTGTACAGGTGCTTAAAGTTTAACTTCTTGTCGCCAAATAAGTAACTTGCAGGTCTCTATGAATAAGGCATGCCAAAGGTTTCATACCTTATACAAATGAAACATTTTTCATTTAACACTTTAAACTGATGAACGGCTGGAACGCAGTTCAAGCGCCAGGTAACTGTTATTACAACTTTCACCAAACGTGCGGTAAACCTTTTGTTACATAACAATAATACCCCATTCTTCAGAAATTAAAAGGTATTCTGTAAAACTTAAACTGCTTTACAAAGTTTAAAAGTTAAACTCGTGACCGGAAGTTCGAGACTGGAAAAAAGTTCAAGCGAAGATTGCTCATTTAGAAATCTGTACTCGAGAACAGCTTTCTGGCGAGGTGAGATGACGGTTTCGAAATGAAAGCGGTGAAATCAGACAACTGAATATAACCTCACAACAAACGAATAATGGAATCCCAGGTCGGAGAGGTGCTAGAAAGACACTGTGCAAATCAGAGTTAGGGAAGAGATACTTCAGTCGTCCCTACGGGAGAACCATCAATCCAGCTAGAGCACACGCTGGTGAAGGTCCCCCCCCCCGACCAATGCTGCAGGTAGCTTCACGATTCATTTCCTGTACGTAAGAGAAGTCTGCAAAGAACGTTTACAAAAATGTGCTGTTCATAGCAAATGTGGCCTTATGATCACACACGATTACAAATTAACTTGATTTTACTGAAATGGCGATTTATTGGCAAATAACGTTTCATTTTATTTCACTTGCACCATTTTGTCAGTACTTACTGCATAGGATTTGTCTACAATATAAAACAAAATATTATAATACAGCACAACATTAAAATAAGATGAATATAAAAGAATACCCCAACTTTGAAGGTCTATAATATAAACACCAAACAACCTACAACCTTGATTGACAAATCAAATAAAACGTGGAACCGTGAAGTTTCTTTAACATACATTCATAAATGTTCAATGTGACCACCATGAGCGGCCCGAACGACGTCTACGCGATAATCAAACTCGTTCCACGCTCTTGTCAGCATGTCCGGTGTTACGGTTTGGATGGCGTTTGTAACTCTCGGTTTGAGGTGGTGAGGGGGTAGAGAGCTCGCATTCGACACGCCAATGTGAAGGGGACGGTCTGATGTTTCCTTTATTTGACGAGAGATGACACTGGGAGCGTCTGTCGTCGCACTATGAGCGTGTGTTGTGTGTTAGTCCACATCACGATGGCGACGGAACAACAGAAGGCGTTCTGTGTTATTCAGTTTGCTAAATGTGAATCGGTTACGACTGTTCAACGTGAATTCCGTAGCAAATACGGACGTCGTCCTCCCGATAGGTGGAGTATCGTACGTTGGTTTCGTCAGTTCCGTGACACAGGGTGCCTTTACAAAGGCAAAAGTTCAGGGCGGCCGCGTGTGTCCGAAGAGAATGTGCAACGGATTCAACAAGTGTTTGTTCGCTGTCCGAGAAAACCAACTCGACAAGCTAGCCGGGAAATGCAAATTCCTCAATCGACGGTATAGACAGTGTTGCGAAAGCGATTGCTGTACAAACCATACAGGTTACAGCTTGTACAGGCTCTTACCGAAAGGGATAAAGAACTGAGACGTGATTTCTGCGCGTTCTTTCTTGCCCAGAACGAGGTAGACGATACCTTCATGTCTAAGCTGGTTTTTAGCGATGAAGCGACGTTCCATACAAATGGTAAGGTGAATCGGCACAACGTGCGGATATGGGGTCAGGATCCTCCACATGAAACCACCGAACACGAGCGCGCTTCCCCCAAAGTGAACGTGTTTTACGCTGTATCCAAAGACACTGTTTTCGGCCCTTTATTTTTTCACAAGCCCACTGTTACTGGAATCCCTTCTTTGGACATTCTTACAGAGTGGTTGTTTCCTCAGTTAAAAGAGACGGCGGGGGAATTCATTTTCCAGCAGGATGGTGCGCCACCCCATTGGTCCCTAGCTGTTCGCAGATGCCTGAACGAGACATTGCCGCAACGCTGGATTGGTCGAGGAGCAGCTGGTGACCAGGCTCTTCATCACTGGCCTCCAAGAAGCCCGGATCTTACCCAGTGCGTTATTATTTTTCTATGGGGGTACATAAAGGATCTAGTGTTTCGTCCACCATTGCCGGCTAACATTGACGACCTCACGAGAATTACGGACGCCATCCAAACCGTAACACCCGACATGCTGACAAGAGTGTGGAACGAGTTTGATTATCGCGTAGATGTCGTTAAGGCCGCTCGTGATGGTCACATTGAACATTTATGAATGTATGGTCAACAAACTTCACGGCTCCACGGTTCATTTGATTGGTCAATCAAGGCTGTAGGTTGTTTGGTTTTGATATTATAGACCTTCAACATTGGGGGTATTCTTTTATACTCATTCTGTATAATTTCGACATATTTTTAAAATGACTAAAGGGAAATAATAACGTAAGTTGTATTTTAGAAATAACATGTTCTATTAAATGGAATACAATACTTATTTTCTCCTTCAATTATATTGGCTGAAGGTCTTACCTACACGACACGAAATAAAATATCGCCATTTCCTACATCTACACGTCGAGGATGTTCCTACATCTACACGTCGAGGATGTTCCTACATGACATGTAAGAAATGACCATGAACTGTTTCGTAAAAATAACTTATTTAATTTATTAAGAACAATTTCTTCATCGTAAACCGACCTTGGCAGTCGACAGCCTCTGCACCGACATGACCGCCACTAACACACGACATATTAAGACGGCGTGGGACTTGAATTAACTATGAATGTGTCAGTTGAATTCTACAGATTTTTAGAAGGCAACATTGAAAAACTAAAACAGTGAAATCCTAGGTAACAGATTTATCCAACTTTGTTAACAACTGTTTTACGATATTGGTGCATTTATTTAGCATAAATCTTGCGCCGCGATAACATATAAAAATTTACAATGCGTCTGAACTAGCTCGGCAGAAATAAATTTTTCTGGTAAAGCGTTTACTCTCAAAGTAAAAAAACTATATCTAGCCTACCTATCTACCATCTTCTCACCCTCCCTCTCCCAAAGCCACGTCACAGCTGGCCTGTGTGTGGAGGATACGGGTTAGAACCCCATCTCAGGCGTGTTTATGCCTGGCTTTTGTCTAACTTAAGACGTTAGCCGTTTCTTAACAGCCTCACAAATACGGAACATTATTCAACAATAACAAAAAAATGCATTATAAATGCAGTGCGAAATAAATTATCGGATAATTCTGCATACCATTTTAAAATAAAATTTGGTACTAGGCCAAATAATATGTAGTGTAACATTTAGTAGTTAATATTTCGTTCTCTACTAATTTTAACGTGAGCATAAAAGCAAAGATTGTAATTCATGTAGTTGAAGTTGTCTCAGAAGTTAGGTGGAAATGGTGTACACAAATGTACGTATTGCTAAGCTGACAGCCTAGTATACATCAACTTTATCGGGCCATATATGAGGTCAGCTATAATACGTCAGTGTATGTGGTGAGGTCAATCAAGTCCCAACTTAACTCGGAGGTAGGTTCAGCATCATTGGCTTACACAGAATTATAGAAATAGGAATATATCGAGGAATCGAACCCACGATTTCCTTAAAAATGTAGTTCCGATAATTACATGAAGCCCATGAAAGCCTGTTGCTATAAAAAATCTTGATCCCTATACTCCAAAATTGTGCTTTGACAACATCAACACTTAAGAATGGATTTTTCTATGAATTTGCATGGAATGCGCAGCTTGCAGTTAGTGTTGACGAGCAGGGTGATTGCGTTAGCTAGCCGGAAGCAGGAACAGACGAAGAGCTGTAGCACGACTGCGATAACCAGGCACACCAACACACAGCAAACTCCCGGGACTAGCTGCGATAACCAGGCACACCAACACACCGCAAACTCCCGGGACTAACTGCGATAACCAGGCACACCAACACACCGCAAACTCCCGGGACTAACTGCGATAACCAGGCACACCAACACACCGCAAACTCCCGGGACTAACTGCGATAACCAGGCACACCAACACACCGCAAACTCCCGGGACTAACTGCGATAACCAGGCACACCAACACACNAAGCAGGAACAGACGAAGAGCTGTAGCACGACTGCGATAACCAGGCACACCAACACACAGCAAACTCCCGGGACTAGCTGCGATAACCAGGCACACCAACACACCGCAAACTCCCGGGACTAACTGCGATAACCAGGCACACCAACACACCGCAAACTCCCGGGACTAACTGCGATAACCAGGCACACCAACACACCGCAAACTCCCGGGACTAACTGCGATAACCAGGCACACCAACACACCGCAAACTCCCGGGACTAACTGCGATAACCAGGCACACCAACACACCGCAAACTCCCGGGACTAACTGCGATAACCAGGCACACCAACACACCGCAAACTCCCGGGACTAACTGCGATAACCAGGCACACCAACACACCGCAAACTCCCGGGACTAACTGCGATAACCAGGCACACCAACACACCGCAAACTCCCGGGACTAACTGCGATAACCAGGCACACCAACACACCGCAAACTCCCGGGACTAACTGCGATAACCAGGCACACCAACACACAGCAAACTCCCGGGACTAACTGCGATAACCAGGCACACCAACACACCGCAAACTCCCGGGACTAACTGCGATAACCAGGCACACCAACACACAGCAAACTCCCGGGACTAACTGCGATAACCAGGCACACCAACACACAGCAAACTCCCGGGACTAACTGCGATAACCAGGCACACCAACACACAGCAAACTCCCGGGACTAACTGCGATAACCAGGCACACCAACACACAGCAAACTCCCGGGACTAACTGCGATAACCAGGCACACCAACACACAGCAAACTCCCGGGACTAACTGCGATAACCAGGCACACCACCACACAGCAAACTCCCGGGACTAACTGCGATAACCAGGCACACCACCACACCGCAAACTCTCGGGACTAAACACGACCTACCCTTCTACGTATGCAGTCTGTGTGCTCAATGGTCGAGCAAAACTAAATTAACCAACAAAAATAATGGAACTGTGCATGGATGTCATACGGAAAATTCCTGCAGGCTGAAGATTAACCAGTACAAGAATGCAGTATATATAAAATTGCCTTTTCTACTCGGGTATATGTAAATTCATTGAATTACCTAAACGTAAGGATTTAGAAAATTACTAAAGTTATAGCTGTCGCTAATTATGTGAAACACTAATCATGATAAAGCACAGTTTCCAAATTAAGTTAATTATGCATTTCGATATGTATTTAACGGGTTAAAGCAATGTTCAGCCTCAAGATGAAAACATATATAAAGACGACTTGATAATTTCGTGTTTTCGTAAAGGTTCGCTGCGTACAAAACACGAGAAAAAAAAACCCGTCATTTTTGTATTCTAAATCGGGTCGCGTGACTTTTTTGTTTACATCTCTCAATTTGGACACGGTCTGACACAAAAAAAAGTATTATTTCCACAACGTATTATTGCATATTGCTCAAGACAAACTCTGTATCCGACAACATGTATTCTAATGGATTATCAGGATGCTTGAAATAAATAAATAATAAATAAATAAACCACACATGAACTGCCTGCAGAAGTGTCAAACTTACATTGCCCAACAGTGACGTAAAGTTCGTCAAAACTATTTATTTCCCGGCAAGCATTTGAACTCTAGGTGTAAAACAATGTTCCCGACTACCTAACTGACTCACTCATCAACGCACAACTCAAACTGCTGGCTGCAAAAGCATGAACATTTAGGGATGGCTTTCCGTTAGGGTGCAAGCACCCACTAAGGAAGGAATTTGACGACATTCGACCCCTAAGAGTACTAGAAAACACATTTAGCACCTTTTATCCTGTTACGGGTTTAATTAAGGACTACTTGTTAATAATTTATATAGATAGTCTTTTAAAACAAAGAGCATAAAGATATGTCATCGGGTTGTGACCAAAGTTCTCATCGTAGACATTATGTAAGAGTCGTGTGAGTGGTTAGAGATATTGCAAAAGTAAAAAATATTTTGACTTTTTAAAATAACCTTTTTATACACAGTAGAACACTCGCATAACGAAAATTAAAAACTTTCTCGTTATATCTTTTTATTTTAAATTAGAAGTACAAAAACTAACTAGGAGATTAACGGAGAGGTTCCATGAATTCTCTGAAAGTTTTGTGAAGTTTACAGAAAGTTCGTTTTTGAAAATCAATGTGTCCGTAATTTTACGGAAAGTTTACGGACACCCCTTCATAAATTTTTACCAGTAACTTCCGTCAAATTAAGGAAATATTGATTAGCAATGTATAAAAGATATGACGCAATAATGTTTGAAGACTACTGCCATGAATATCATCGTGACATTTTCATTAGCCGCCTTAGTGAAGCTATGATGCGCTCCTGGCTGGCACGTGACCTGGGAGTTTCAATAACTTGGAACAAGCCTACTGTACCACAGTAGTGTCCGAACAGCCTCCTCCACTAAACAACTGAGGGTAGGCGAAGCAGTGATTTTGCAAGGGAAGTGATTAGATAAGAAGAGTGACAGTCGGGTCGCTCGACCAACTAAGCCACATACATCCTCTGCCCTGGCGTTTTATGTAAATTACAACAAACACATGGAGCACACAGATAATACGAGCAAATACTTGGAATGTTAAGTCGCCTCATTATTTTCGCAACAAGTCCAGTCAGCGACAACGAACGCTCCGATGACGTAAGTCAACTCTTAGTGGCGAGATACAGGGAAAACACTGCTCAAGACCTACTTGTATGCACATCATGTATTCTTCCGCCATATGTAACATTAACATTGCCATGAGCTCCATCGCTTCAAGCCATTTTTAACGAGTCAAATTATAAACGGACTTTAATTCAGCCCACTGAATGCAAGTATGCAGCTATTAAAATATGAAACTGCATGTGAAAATGGAATGTGAATATTGCACACAGCCTTTCAGACACCGCAGTAATAGACGCGGCAAACACTGCATAAAAAGTTATAAAGGCAAAGTTTAAACATTTTTGCACATTTACTGCATTCTAGTATAATTTTTTTCGTAATGTAGAGGATGGGACATATTTGGTCATCTCAGTTGTGGAAGTCTGTCTATTTATGTCTTGGTGTTTTCGCAGAGGACAAGGGGCCGCAGAGGTGTAGTGGTCAGACTACTCGCCTCCCACCTACGCGAACCGGGTTATATTCCCGGCGGGGTCGCTCCCGTATTATCGCACGTGGGAATCACGCCGGACGAAGCCACTGGTCGGCGGGTTTTCTCGGGGATCTCCTGTTTCCCCCGGCGCTGCTCCATACTCACCTCGCTTCACTCCCATAGGCTGTCAAGATCGCGATGTTATGTACCGCACGGCCCTCTCCACTTCGCAGAGGACACGACGAAAGCTACAGCAAGCTGAGCGGAGGCAGCCAATCACACGTCACCAGAGCTCCTGTGCTATCCGCGTACCCACACAGTAGTTCCGAGCTTTGTTTGGCCTTCCCTTCGGCTAGCAGCAAACTTCTTCTCCTGCCTTTTAAAATTAGCTGCGCTATGAAGATAGTGAGATTTCACGATTACATTTTATTTTACTTCCCTTATCTTTGTAATATTTATTTCCTATGCATGTCACGGGTGGTCGTCTTTCCTCTGCGTGATTTCTGAGTCTTAGCCTCAGTGTAGCATCTTCGATGACAGCCATTTTAGTCGCATTTGACGGCACGCACTGAAATGTGGGTAATTCCGGTTTTGTCTGAGCGGAAGAAGCTGATATCGACTGAACTTCACTGGGCGCATAGAACGCGGATAATGCAGCAAGGGCGTGAAGTTCTCTGATTGGCTGCTGGTGCTGTCTACTGCATGTTCAGCGAGATCTGCGAACATGTGAGGCCACCTGAAGAGACACTTGAAGACTATGGACACGGTGATTGTAGCAGGACCCTTAGGCGCAACAGAATGGACACCACGGAACTCGTTGTCGTAAACGGGAGAGGGGCGACCGTGCATCTCGATGGTAATGCAGCGATGCACCGTCCTGCTGGGGAGTTGCTCAACAACACACCCAATGTTGTCCTTGTAGCGGCATACACACGCAGTTACATCAGATTGTCTTCTCTGTTATTCACGTTCAAAGAGTATAAACATTAATCTGGGGTACCCGATATACTTGAGTGCATTTGTAAACATTATTACAAATATTTATTCGATAGGAACAATGGAATCATTCGAAATGCCTTGTTAGACAAAAATTATTTTTACAGTGTGCTTTCTAAAGCATCACAAAAGAAAATATCTTCGAACTGAATTGCGAATGGTATTTATATTACTTAATTTAGCTGCAAAAAAAAAGTAAACTGCAACGAAATGTTTGGCAGTGGTAAATATATAATGTTTGTCTCATAGACAATTTAAATCTCTTACTTACGACAGTTCTGTTAACTCGTGTAAGTAGAGCCTCAAGTGGTGTTGGCTGCAGTGAAGTCCAGACTCGCATGCTAATGTGGAAGTGCTGTGAGCATGCCAGCAGGTGTATAACGGAGTGTCCTGGATAGACTGCCAACAGGAGCCAGTACTGCTGTGCCAGTAACATAGTAGGCAACTACCTCTGCATACTCTGCATACTTGTGTGAGTCGTGAACTGTTCGCTGCACGCCAAACTGACACACTATGCA
>NQII01000806.1:577593-593696 GCA_002778355.1 Clitarchus hookeri
ATTTAATCGAAAACCAATTATTATAGGCTGTTCACGGTTACTTCCAACTTTAACTTTCCTGAAGCCCTGCTAAAGTTCTACTTCCAGGATATTCCTCCGCCTCATGCAAACAAAGCTTAACCTATACACCAAAGGGACAACACACCACTTTATTGCGCACTCAGTTTAATAATATTTTGCATGAGAACTATTTATTATTAGGCAGTACCAACAGACTTTTTTCCCCATTTATATTCATACTAAATGTTAACCTGTATTGTAATACGTGACATATTTAGGAAACAACCAAACACGTCTTACATAAGGATTTGTTAAAGGTTTGATCCGGAAAGTGTAAAGAAACAGCAAATTGACTATACTTTGCACACTGTTCAATATGTCTTACTAAGTACTTCATACAGACAACATTAAATTGCATCGGTTCTCTCAAGACCTCGTTGTTAAAAGTCGCCCAAATCTCTCAACTCAACATTAAATTGCAATAACTATACAGGATGTCCACTGAAATTCCATTTTGGAATTCCCTGACTTTTCCCTTTTTTCTAGGTAGAATCTTATCGTTTTCCCGACTTACTGTCAGAAGTACTGAAACTTTCAAGTAACATTGTTTTTTCACCGCTGACAGAACAAATATGCCATCAGCAAAGTTGAATTAGATTACACTGCAACAGACCAAGCAAGAAGGACCAACACCTGATTTAACCCATCAGTATTTCTAGCGAAGCATGCTATTGGCTTCACATGTCACATGAGTGCACATTACAAACATACAAATACTTTATGTTGTGCGTATTTGGCAAAAATGTATTATTGTCAGTTGACAAATTTAAAAATTGAAATCTTAAAATGCATATGTTCATAATTACTTGATCCTGTATTTACACAACTAAAAATTTGTGCAGAGCAGCAATTATTTACATTTTCCTGACCCAGGTGCAAATGCCGTGTTATTTCCCTGACTTTTCCCTGTTTTCACTGTGGATAGACATCCCGTATTATAAAAACTTATAAAAGCAATGCATTAAGCATTACATTTTACAGAAAATAAAAAATCATTAAGATGTCTTTGGTCCAAAAGCTATTTTTTCTTAATTCAGACCTGGAAACGAAATTTGCAGCAACTTTTCTAATACCTACCAAGTCCAACGTGTCTCTGTAAACATAATAATTATAGTCTATTCACGGTAAAGTGAGCACTTTTGAAAGCCCTATCATTTCGAATAATAGTCAAATATATTTTATTGTAGCCTTAGGCGTTAACTTTCGAGTCCGATGAAATATATACATTGCATTTATTACTTACATGGCAATATTTATTTTAAAAAGTGGTGGAAGGATAAAAAAAATTGGCTGTTAGGAAAAAAGTAACTAAGGCCTCAAAAGTGGTCACTTTACCGTGAACAGCCTATACCAGGTTGTACGTGATTCGCGCCTCTTCCTGCAGTTCAAAGTTATGCACGGCGTGTTAGGAAGTGAGTGGCACAACACCAGTACAGCCAGTTGGGTTCGCACCACTTTGAGCCACGCATCTCCCCTCCCTCTGGCGTTACCATACGTCCGCATTTACGTGCACACGTCTGCATTTTAGTTGTAAAAGTTACTGTCCGCGTACACTCGTACCATCCTCCTTCCTACTTGTCCGCAATTTCAGGTGTTTGCAAACATCTTTCTTTGTTGGCGACATCCAGAGTTTAATTTGGAACACAGTCGCTTGCTTTCTGGAAATATTAGCAGAGTATCGAGGTGTGAACAATGCACGTTTATTCTAGTTTTGCTTAAGATAAGCTATCATGATAGAGGAAATACAAAAATTGCAATCTGTTTCCGAGAAAAAATATTGATGTTTTCGTCCTGAGAGCGCGTAAAAAAATATCTGAGCTATGTGCTTTCTTAATTCCATGTTGTATGCTGAATTCCTTCCATACAACACTGTTTGTCCACAATTTTTTTAAATTATCGCACGGTCTTTTTATTTAATTCACTGAATTTAAGTGTATCAAAGTATAAATATACACCTTTTGGTTTACGTATAATGCTAACTTTTCTTCCTGCAATAGACAGAAGAAGGAACTGGCTGGTGTTGTTGACGGCATCCGTATTTTGTCTTTTTGAATTTGGTAACCCTATACCTTCCTCCCTCACTTTATGAATTATTAAAGGTTAACAAATTTATTTATGAAGAACACATTCATGCCCAGAATTTTTCTGGACTTTCATTTGACAAATTAGACACGCACAAGTTGACCCTTGCTGGTGGATAGTAACCCAGAGTGACATCAACAAGGACGTTCAAGTGTTTATAAAGTGTACACTAGTACTCGCCAAGTCGCCGTGTATCTTAAGGCAATACCACACAATCAAATATTCATTGAATTTAATAATTTGAAATAAAAAGTCACTTGATCTGCCTCAATGATTGCATTTCACATGCTTTAAAGTCTCCGCATGAAAATTTATCATCAAACCAGTTTAAGAATTACCAAAAGTAATTTTTTTTAGAAGTATCTGCTTAAACAAGATACGAAAATAATATTGGTTAAACCACAACACATTCTTTTCATCTTATTACAAGTTTTTTTAAATATGCGTTCTTATTTGTAACAACTTTAAATGTATTCACACAGCTGTATTGTTATGCGATCACTTTCATTAATACTGTCAGAAAAACTATGATAAGCGATTGGAATTTTGGATTCAAGAAACTTAAAGAGAAAATGACAGCGATTATGACTTTTATATGACGTCATAGCATTCAATTAATTGAATTCAATAAAAATTGAAGGTAATTTTAAGAAACATTTGATCGCGTGAAAGGGCCTTTTAGTCATTGACTACAAAGAGACTGGCGAGGCCTGTTCACGTTAAGTAAGCACTTTAGAAAAAAACCTTTAAAAAAAATCACTGTTCGTTAACTGTGTATCAGTTACCACGCACACTGCCATGCTGGCCTCTTGGCGGCCATTAAGAAAAATAATTCCAAGACTTGATCCTGTACTGAGAGTGCAATGTTTAATTTTATGGCGAATCACGTTGTTTTTTTTTTTTTTTTTTTTTTTTAATGCTTTATGCAGCATTTTAATAACACTTTTAGGTTCTTAACAATTTCATATTTTTACTTGATTGGCGCACGGCAATGTTCATTTCAGTGGTGTGGTAAAGTTTTTTGTTTGGGAAGGGGCAAATCTGTGAATTGTTAGATAAGAAATACAGGCAAATATATTTAAATTAGAACATCAATAATTCATTTCGCTTACTTTCAGTAAAATTTCGTGTTAAGTATTTTTTTTTCATAATCACATAAACTAAGAGATCAATACTGACAAATCTAAACATTATAGTGAATAATTAGCTAAATCTGTTTTTGCTTCGTAACAATGCGCTTAAATGTAGTAATATCTGCTGTGGTTTTATTTCTTGGAACAAAATCAGAATGTGCGATTTGATGGGTGCACACAAAGTCATATTTCCTAGGGTCAATTTCAGAGGTTTCCCCGACTTGAAAGCTGTCAGTTATGAAGAGATGGGAGAAGATACTCTGGTTTGGGGAGCAATGAGCAAGTGCACATCGTAGTTCCAAGTCCGCCACGGCCAGCGCTACACTCGGTGCAGAGTAAACTTGCAGCTTGCTTGTTATGTCCACGAGGTACATAGGCTCTCTATGAGCACACACGAGAGAGAATGACAATCCCGCCCCTGCGGTGTTGCCAACTCTCTGCATTTCCCACCACATTTGCTGGATTTTAGGTCCTACCGTGTTGGCATGGCAAAATTTATATTTATATTTTTTAATTGTCGGTACGGTGGATAGTTTTCTGGAAGGGAAAATAGCTATACATAATATGTGGAGAGTAAAAATGTTATATAAAATGGGTACATGGTGAAGTGATAAATGATTTTAGCATACATCTCCAGTTATTTATTCATGAACTGGTGGAACTGCATCATCCTACTAATATTATAATCGCGAAAGTTTGTGAGGATGGATGTATGGATGTTTGTTACACTTTCACGCAAAAACTACTGAATGGATTTTAATGAAACTTTACAATAATATAGCTCATACATCATAATAGCACACAGGCTATAATTTATGAAGATATGTTGTGTAAATTGGCCAAAATATAACGATTAGTGTCACGTGAGTCGGAAAAAATTCTGCCATCTGCGAGTTATTTTGGCGTGCGCTGCAAAAACCGTAAGAGTTACACGAATATAATGTATGGTGTAAATGTTTCTCTTAAATAGTTCTACAAAAAAGTCTGCGATAGCATATATCTATATTTTATGTGTAAGCCGTCATTGCCAAAATAGTGAACCCGTGCGCCCAACCACCCTGCGCCCGCCGGACCGAACCATTTTAGCAGCGCGCACTCACTTTCTCATCGTCGTAACTTTTAAACTATTTGTCCAAATTACGTAGTGTAAAAGACAAAGTTTATCTACTTTCAATATCAGAAGCGACAAGAGTATTTATTTTGATAAAGAATGAATTTGTTACAACAAAATGTGCATTGGAAATATAGTATCAAATGTTATTGTATTTATGGTTCACACCCAACAGTCACTCATCTTGCGGTACATCTGCCCAATGGTGAGTGGATTTACTTCACTGAAAACAATTTTAGAGAGAGAATGGACGCACCACCTAGGACGACATTAACTGCGTTTTTCCTGCTGTGCCAAAATTACGCATTTGCAAAAACATTACTTTATGTTGACGTACCCCACTACTACACATGGAACGCGTCGTTAACAGAATGGAAACGTCGTTTACAAGGAACACCTGTCGACGGCTGGCCAGGTGTGAAGGCAGGAGATGCTCTTGGCCGCATTTACACAGCGCACGTTAGCAACTTCGAGTGTTACTGTTGCGAATGCTGCTGAATGTAATACGGGGACCCACTGACTTCTTGGATCTAAAAACAGTTGACGGCCAAGAACTTGAAACGTTTCGACAAGCGTGTGAGAAGTTGGGGTTGTTGGAAGATGACAACCACTGGGATCCCACAATAGAAGAGACCGTGCTGTGTCGCTCTCCACCGCAAATAAGAGAGCTATTTGCCATATTGATATGCACTTGCGGTTTATCCAATCCTCTTCAACTATGGGACAAGTATAAAACTGCGTTATCAGAGGATATCTTGCACAGATTTGAAAGGTTGGATCAAGTCAAAAATGATCTTTGTTTCAATGAAGCACTGGGACTTATCAAGGACAAAATAATAACGATTTCCGGAAAGAAGTTGCCCGACTTCGGTATGCCCACACCACAGCGTCGAGGAGAGCTGTCGACCGATTTGATCAAAGAGCTAAGCTACGATACCACGATATTAGATGCTAAGGTCAGCGAAACTGAGCTACGCCTGCTACCCGGACAAAAATACATTTATAACAAAATATTACAACGAGTTGAGAGTGGTGAAGGCGGCCTATTTTTTCCTGATGCCCCGGGCGGTACAGGCAAAACTTTTTTGCTTAATTTGCTTCTAGCAAAAATTCGCAGCGACCATAATGTTGCATTAGCTGTGGCTTCCTCTGGGATCACTGCAACATTACTGAGCGGTGGACGGACGGCACACTCAGTTTTTAAATACCTCTTAATCTGGCGAGCGAAGAAACACCAACGTGCAACATCAGTAAGAGCAACGCCCGCGGCGCCCTGTTGCAGCAATGTAAGCTGATCGTGTGGGACGAGTGCACTTTGTCACACAAACGCGCCATCGAGGCGCTTGATCGCTGTCTACAAGACATACAAAGCAAAGTTGATGGGTGGTGTGGTAGTGTTACTGGCAGGGGATTATATACAGACTTTACCTGTTATTGAGAGAGGCACTGCAGCAGACAAAATTAACGCATGTCTGAAAGCATCATATCTGTGGACCAAAGTTGAGAAGCTTTATCTCACCACTAACTTGCGAGTCCAGTTATTCAGCGATGTCGAGTCAGGTGCACATGCTCAAAAACTCCTCGAAATTGGTGAAGGCCGTCTAGAAACCGACCAAGAAGGTATGGTTCATTTCACACACCAATTTTGTCATAATGTGGATTCGGAAGACGAGCTTATTGCTCAAGTTTTTTCCGAATCTGCAACAATACATTCACGACGAAAATTGGTTGTGTGAAAGAACCATACTGGCACCAAAAAATGAGACTGTTACGAAATTAAATAAAAAAATCTTGGACGAAATAACTAGCGAAACATCAGTGTACAACTCCATCGACACAGTCATGTCATCCGATGAAACTACGAGCTATCCCGTGGAATTCCTAAACTCTTTGGAGCTATCCGGGGTGCCATCCCATAAGCTGGAATTAAAGGTAGGTATACCTATTTTGTTAATGGGCAACTTGGACGTGCCAAGATTATGCAACGGTACTTGGTTGCGAGTCACCGAACTAGGAAGGCATATTGTGAAGGCCACAATCTTAACTGGAGAAGCCAAGGGAGACAATGTGCTTATACCACGCATCCCAATTATACCTAATAACTTACCATTTAATTTTAAACGTCTGCAGTTCCCATTAAAAGTTGCATTTCCAATGACTATCAACAAATCACAGGGCCAAACCTTAAAGGTAGCAGAAATACATTTGGGCGCACCATGTTTTTCCCACGGTCAGCTCTACGTAGCTTGCTCACGTGTTTCTAAATCGCAAAATCTGCATGTTTACCCTGAACGAAAAAAATCGTTTAACATAGTTTATAGGAGTATATTGCAGTAAATAGAAGCCTAAAAAATATAATTATTACTCATACAACAGAATAGGCTATCATTTCTAAAGATATATACGCAGACGAAGTCGCGGGTAGCCGCTAGTTATAAATATTCCTTACATAACCGCTGTTAACTGTAGCAAACAAAAAAATGCTTAAGCACGTGTTAAGCTATTATTTTCATTAGAATTAATAATATCGATACTCTTATTATCTGAAAGAGTAAATATCCTTTCGTATTGTGGTGGATGTTCGCTTGTGGCCTAGTGTAATTCTCAGTCTACTTGTCACCAACACCGCCCTCCCGTAGCGCAGTGACCTCACTGGCTCTACCTCTGTGTCCCTAGACTCGACTGCCCACCCCACCTGCCAATACGACTGTCTGAAATGACGTGGATAGGATTTGAGGTTAGAACACTTCGTGTTTTTTTATACTTCCTCTAGCAAATTTAAACCGTAATTAGATTAAATTCAAATTGGTACAAGTATTTTATTAATATAAAAGGGCATGTCTTTTGAAAAAAATAACATAGACAAGCACGATCATCAGTGTTGACCATGTGACTTTGACGGTTGTATTGGTATGGGGTAGGTCAACGTTCGGTACATGCGCAGAAGACGAAGAATCTATCTACCTCATCTCTAGTCGGGGGTCGCGGTGGTGTAGTGGTTAGACTGGTCGCCTCCCACCTAGGCGAACCGGGCTCGATTCCTAGCGGGGTCGCTCTTGAATTTTCGCATGTGGGAATCGTGCCGGACGAGACCGTTGGTCGGCGGGTTTTCTCGGGGATCTCCCGTTTCACCCTCATCGGCTCTCAAGACCTTATAATGTAGGAGACGTCAGAATTGGCGACTGGAAATCACAGCTCGGTTTTACTCACTCGGTACACACATGAAACTTAAATAAAGGCGCCTTATCTTATATATAAAATTCTCCCGTCACAGTGTTAGTCACTGAACTCCTCCGAAACGGCTGGACCGATTTTTATGAAATTTTTTATGTATACTCGGTAGGTCTGAGAATAGATTTATATCTATTTTTTACACCCCTAAGTAATAAGGGTGGTACACCCCAAACAATTTTTTTTTATTGTTTGAACAAAATTTTACTTTTTAATTTTATTATGATGTGGCATCAAAAAATACATACCCTCCTAAATTTTCACCCTTCTACCACCAACCCTTATTTTTTTATAGCGATATTAGTAATTTAATAAATTTTACCCTAGGTCGATAACTGATCAATTATCATCGATCATTTATCGATCTAGGTTACAATTTATTCCCACCAGGTGTCTCCCAGTGACACAGCACGGAGTAGCCGGTCTCCACTTTCTCTCACACAATAACCTTTCTCTTATTCATTTGTGCTCAGATCGTAGTAGTGACGTGTTTACAATTATATTTTCAATAATTAAGTGTACTTCTTAATTAACTTTATTATTGATCGCAAAGCTGTAATTGTTTGTATTTCCATTTTATTAATATTTATTAAATTATCTAATTTTATATTCCGTCATCGTCCACAGAGCTCCATGCCTCTTCCACTTATATACCACATCCTCACACACTTACAATAAGTTATAGTTATTTTTTTCTAATACTATAATCACTAGAAATACTTTTTATGGCAAAACAACGTTTGCCGGGTCAGCTAGTTAAATATAAAATAAAAAATTCAAGTCTAGGATTATTTCCTCCGTAGTTTTATTTCAAGTTAAAAATAAACAGTTCACAATCTTTCATTAACGCAGAGCCAATAACAGGGCCGCAGTAGGTCACTTATTATTCACGTCACTCAAAAATCGCGAGAGAAAATTACGAAGGCGGAAATAATTTAGTAGAAAAAAGCGTGTCTGAAAAATTGAAGTAGAAAAAAATAAACGAAGTGAAGGTCACGGGTGCTTGACGGTGTCGCCGATATTTGCCACGCTCTAAGTGTCTTCTGCAGGACGAGAGCAGGTTAGCGGGCGGCAGGCGCCCGGGGCTCGAGTCGCCAGGAGTCGACCCTCACTCCTCGCACCCGGGAGCAGAAAAAAACTTACCAAATAAGGACATGACATGGTACAGAATCCCCTTCGGAATACCGTGCGAACCCCTGTCACCCCGGCTAAACTAACTGCGTCATAGTAAAAATAATCGAATTTCTAGAACATTCTCGAAGGAAAAAAATTTCCACGAAAGTGGTAAAAAGCTTTTATCTCCGATTGCTGAAACAACCTACACTGTGATTTCAGAAAAAGGAAACGCATGACATATAAACATTTTAACACAGCCAAAAGTTCAAATACTGATAAGCAATTATAATTCGTCCAAAAACAAAAGAAAACTGACCAAATGTCCCGATTTAATTATTATAAACTGCATGATTACAAGCTCGATGTTAAGAGCCGCCCAAATCTCTTCACTTCACATCATCTTTAGTGTATGGGCCACGTCATGCGACAGTGATAGTAGTGTTGCAGTATAGGCTGAGGGGTATGCGGCAGTGATAGTAGTGTTGCAGTATAGGCTGGCGGGTATGCGAAAGTGATAGTAGTGTTACAATATAGGCTGGCGGGTATGCGACAGTGATAGTAGTGTTGCAGTATAGGCTGGCGGGTATGCGACAGTGATAGTAGTGTTGCAGTATAGGCTGGCGGGTATGCGACAGTGATAGTAGTGTTGCAGTATAGGCTGGCGGGTATGCGACAGTGATAGTAGTGTTGCAGTATAGGCTGGCGGGTATGCGAAAGTGATAGTAGTGTTACAATATAGGCTGGCGGGTATGCGACAGTGATAGTAGTGTTGCAGCATAGGTTGGCGGGTATGCGACAGTGATAGTAGTGTTGCAGTATAGGCTGGCGGGTATGCGACAGTGATAGTAGTGTTGCAGTATAGGCTGGCGGGTATGCGACAGTGATAGTAGTGTTGCAATATAGGCTGGCGGGTATGCGACAGTGATAGTAGTGTTGCAGTATAGGCTGGCGGGTATGCGACAGTGATAGTAGTGTTGCAGTATAGGCTGGCGAGTATGCGACAGTGATAGTAGTGTTGCAGTATAGGCTGGCGGGGCGTGACAGCTGGCGCTGTGCAGCCGGAAGGTCAGCTAGCTACACGCGAAGTCTCTCAGCCGTTCACTGTAGCGGTGCACATACACAACGGGGACCGTGTTTCCTGCACTATCACACGTATCACCACTAAGGCCCGTGTGCCCAACACTACGTTCCGCACGAGTCCCGGCAGAAGCTGCTGCAAGACCCGCTAGCCGAGCAGGCAGCTATACCACACGCCATACTTGCTACAGCTTCAGTAAACACGAGTGCATCTGTTTATGATTTCACTTCTGCAAATGTGGTTCCAGAATAAACTCGAATCGCGGCTTATGCAATATCTGTAAATGCGTGAACGCACTGTGATAGCTGGAACTTTGATGTTTACCTAATTTCCACACAGCTCGGTTGTCTGTAGCATAAGTAAGCCACATTTTCGCAGCGTAAGTTTATCTACTTTTCATTTTATTCTTGTTTAATGGCCAAAACAAAATAAACCTAAATTACAACTATAGTCATTAACAGCGCCCTACCTACTCTGCTTGGCTAAAATTTCAACCTTGTAGGGAACCATGCACCGAAAATTGCACACTATAAATTACGAAAACGTCCATGAGTACGGCGCCAGTACTCGGCTAAATCTTCCATAGAACAATCCATAACAGCGCCAATGCAAGCTTTCATATAATCTTCGAAGGAAACTTCTCCCGTCACATACGGACCAGAGGCTAAGACCTGCTCCGAGTCGGCAGTCTCCCACACTGAACTTTCCCGTCAAACGGCTTGCAGTGAAGTTGGTCAATGACAGTTGGGTGGTTGTTACGTCATCGTAACGTCACTGGCAAAGACATATTTGGAACAGTTGAATGGCTACAGTTCCCAACAAATATTTTATGTGCAGAACCCGTTGTAAAATATTTGTACGTAATTGAGTTTTTGGCCAATTAAAATGGTTTCAAGGGTCACCGGAAACTGTGTATTTTAGATTCCACTAATAAGTATAAAACATGGCGAAAAAGACATGGGAACAATATGCAATGAACTTACAAAATTATCCTTGTTTCTACGCTGTGGGAAAAGCAAACTATCACACTAAAAATAACAGAAGGTTTAAATTCCATCAGGCGGCAAATATCTATGGCAAGTGATTTTACAGTATTTCTCAGAAGTGTAACCCCGTAAAATTGAAATCGTTGGGCCGGATTCGTAAGTGGGAAAAAGCCCCCCCCCCCCCCTTTTACCCGCGCTACAAATTAGCAGAATTTTTAAAATAAAATATAATTATAGGCTGTTTGCAGTNTGGCGGGAGAAGTGTTGCGGCGAGCTCTATCTAGACTTGAGTGTGCACTCTCGGCAGTATACACTTCACTCTCGCAAACTACATATGATCTGCAGCTGTAGTATATTATTACACGCGACATAAGCCAGTGCATTACTTCGTACTTCACTCCTTTCCACTAACTCTTTTACGCCCACTTGAATTTACGGTGTGAGGTGTTGCAAACAAAACAATTTATGATGCCTATGTACTTAAGTCGACACAACACTTGTTGTCACAGCCAATGAGCTGTAAGCTATATGTTCGGCTGCAGTTATCTGAACCAGTTATGACCTAGACCAGTGAGGCGGTTTGCGGATCACTTACCCACAGGTAAGAGCACTGCTCACTGAGCTTCGCATTGTGCAGTACAGACCAAACATTACCTACACGTGCGTAATGTACACGAGAGTGCGTAATGTACACGAGAGTGCGTAATGTACACGAGAGTGCGTAATGTACACGCGAGTGTACACTGGGTCTGAGTGACTTAAACAAACCGCGCAGGAAAGCCCTATAAATGCTATTTTTAAAGCTATTGTTCTCTTTTTTCTTTGAATATATTTTCTGTGCATCGGAGGCAAAGGGCACTACGGTATATTTTACAACGGCGAGGTTTTGACGTTGTATTATTGTGTTTATCGCGCTCTTTTCCGGAGTGCAAAGCGTCGTCTCCTACAAGGACTAACAAGTGATTCAGCCACTAGGAAAGGGCACAGTCATGGTACTGGGGCAAAGTGCATTCCTGTAAAGTTACATATTTCTGACATGGCGTCCTTTACCTGCGATGCAACATTTAATAACATAAAAGTATATAGTAGTTTTCTAAGTTTCCTGAAAGAAAAAACAACATTCCAAGAACATATTTGCTGCGATACGCGCAAACACTGACTTTACAGTCCTTAGACATGAAACAACTTTGCAAACTTCGCGTTACTGCGTATCTGTTAATATAGAGAGCGTACTTTGTGATGCAGGACGACGAAGCTAACACCTCACGACGCGAGGTGGCGCTACGGGGCGTCTAAGTATTACAGCACCTAGGACGTACGGATAACTACAAATGTCGATCAGTAAGACGCCTCCACCAACCCAACAAGAACGCGGATTAGAAAAAGGATTCTGATTGTCAACCTCCTGCTTCATTACAAAGCGTGCACCTGCCAAATATAGCCAAATATCGCCGTGCAGAGGTGCCAATATCATTACAGGAGAAGAGCATTGTGGCAGGACAACTCTCGTTTAACTGAAATAATTTGAAATACGATATTTTAGTTTTAAGAACCAGCGACGATAAGAAACAAAGGATGTCCTTTCCCCCAACGACAATATAAGATTAATATGTGGCGGAAGGATACTGAATTAGATTAAAAGTAGATTCTAAGCACAGCTTTGGAAAGTACTCAGTTAACCGTGAACAGCTTATAAAACTTAAATAAAATATGACTTCTTAGCAACACTTGCCGGCGTCTGCAGTAACCTCGACCAGCAGCCGTAAATACAGACGGTGAAAGGATGAGAAAAGGGGGGGGGGATAAAGAGAGAAACCGGCAAGTATAAACTGCGTGCTCTCTGCAATCTGGAAGGCCAAGCAGTGTTCTCGGCGACATTGTTACAACGCAGATGCGAGAGCGAGAGTGCAAGAGAGCGCTCTTAGCAAACTCAAATGCACCCTCTGTCACAGCTAGGCTTCAAGCAGGACGCAGTAAGGTGGATTAACATTGACGTTAACTCTGCGTCAACATTTTTTTATAAAATCGTAAATGCCTGCAGTACAATAAGAAAGGTTCGTCTCTGATAAGTTGTAGGCCAGTGCTACCAAAAGCATGCTGTATCTAGGAACTGCAACAAGGATCGCATATTTGCAATGAAACATATATTTAAAATCATTTCCTATATATGATTTTCTCTCACACAAACTGACGCAAATTTTAAAACAAATATGAACACTTTTTCAGGAAGGGCGGAGTGAAGAGAGGAGAGATTTCGGCGGCTCTTAAAAACGAGGTCTTGAGATCCGATGAGGGTGAAACGAGGTGGAAATGGAGCAGTACCGGAATGCAAGGGCGGGGGAAACGAGCATCCCCGAGAAAACCTGCCCACCAGCGGCATCGTTCTGCACGAGGAGGTGAGCACTCTACCCGTTACACCACCGCGGTCCCCCATCAGGAAGAGATGAAGGCACGTGGTGGTGAACTTGGACATAGCCAGGGTGTTCGCCACTGGCACAATGGAAGACGCACAGTGCACATTGGCTATTCTCCGGCCGTGAGGAGGAGTGTCACGTCCAGTGTGATTGGCCGCTCTCGCCAGACCGTGTTAGGACGACTTCCGGCCACCACACACTGCTTCTCCTATATGGCGAATGACCCTCACACACTGCACCTTCTGCCCGCACGCTGTTCGTGCCACCAACACTCTTACTCGGGGTGTTACATCTTGACGTGAATACTTCTTTAAGGATCCCGCCTACTTGGACCTTTTTTTCTACTGCGTTTGAGGCCGAGAAGCGAAGCAGCGATAAGGGCGATAATGCCCCGCGCATCTAGTGCGCCATCGCCACTAAGCACAAGGCTCTGAACTGGCGTGCAGTGTTCTAGTCGCACTGCGTGTACCTATGGGACTTTCAGCGGTGACACTATTAATTTATTAATGGAAAGTCTGTAGGAAGGTTCAGTGCAGGACCCTTGAGTAGTTTTGTCTGTATCTGATGCGTATACTTTGAGATAGAAGGCTTTGAAGGCGGCGTTTGTAGCCACTTTGTAGTACTCTGAAGTGATGTTTCTAGCGCGTGTTACACAACAGCCCTCGTGTGAAGTGTGTGTTCTTCTAGTAGATCAGGATACTGGACGCACGTTTAACAACTTCGTGGAGAAACTTGCATTTCAAACACACTGCAAAGCATTTCAAGCGCCAGGTAGGCGGGCGCCTAAGTAGCGGGCGCGTAGAGTAGGTTAAGGTTGGCAGAAAACTCGTGCTTCAAAAACGGTGGCATAGTTTGTAGTGGTGTCTGAACACGAAGAGACTTACTAAAAAATGTTTCGTGCCCGAAGACAAGTCTCACGTTCATTTCAACTCCAAGGATTTTTTCTGGGCGTGGAAATGGTTAATACTTGTGTTTTTCAACACGGCTGTGCAGTCGAAGTCTGCTAAAACGACTAAAAATACATTAATTAAATAACTCATTTTTCCACTAAATACGAGGTGTGTTCAAATAATAAGGTGACTTGTTATTTTGTGACTTTGTCTCGATACATATTTATGTATTCATCAATATATATTTTGTCCCCTTCAAAGTAATCCCCCTCAGATATAATACACTTGTGCCAGCGCTTTTTGCCATTCCACGAAGCACTTATGATACGCGCATTTTGGTATGGCATTGAAGTCTCCCAGGTCTTTATCTCTTCAATCGTGGCAAACCTCCGTCCTTTCATGGGTCTCTTCAGTTTTGGGAACAGGAACAAGTCGCAGGGGGCCACGTCCGGTGAATAACGGGCTGAGGCTTGATTACGGTGTTGTTAATACAGATTCTTTGATCCATTGTTTGCGATAGCAAAAAATCGCCAAGCACACCAAAACACGTCTAACCTTTATATGTGTCACAAACAAACTAACAATGCAAAATGACTGATAATGTCATCATATGTTAGGGACATGTGTACCAACATAACAATAAAAACAATCGATAATCGAATGTACGTAGCCCTCGAAATTTACAAAGTCACCTTATTTTTTTAACACACCTTGTATTTCGTTGCATATGTACTTCGATTGGAATTTTAAACATTTTCTAGGGTTAAAAATTTAATGCGAACTTCACGTGTGTATTGTTTAAATGAAATTAGTTTTTAATTAACTCGATGATATAATGCCTTATTCAATCAGTTTAATGCTCTAAATATTGGGGTTTGAGTCTAAGTCGGACAGTGGGCAAAGCTGAGGAGTCGGAGCTAAGTTTGCCATACCGACTCCGCAGCCCTGCTTCTCGCAATAAGTTTCACCTGCTACACTTTCCGTAGAGAAACCTTGCGCGAGACAGGGTGGGGGTCCGCGGCGACTGCCGGCGATCTCGGGCGAGAGCGAACACTATCTCACGACTCCAATGTGCTAGCGCTGATTTCGCTGTCACACGAAAGATCTCGTCTATAGTCCATTCACGGTTACTTACAACTTTTCTGAAGCACTGCTAAAGTTCTACTTCCAGAATATTCCTCCGCTTCATGCATAAAATTGTTAACCAAGCCTGGGAAATGAAACCAAAGGGACAACGCACTGTATTCGTGCGCATTCAATTTAATAATATTTTGCATTTGAACTATTTCTTAATAGACATTAGCAACACACGCATTTTTTTTTATTCGTATTGATCATACATTAAATATTATAATTTATGGATAAAATATAAGTCAACGTTCAATTTACCGAAAGACAAGGCACTTTTATACTAATGCAAGTGTACAAATCGCTTGTGATATACGGCATTTAAGAAAGAACCAAACACGTAATACATGGGGTGATTTTTCAAAGGTTCGATTAAAAAAAGTAAAGAAACCGCGAATATTATATATATATATATATATATATATATATATATATATATACACACACACAGGATGATTCTTAAATCATGGGACAAACATTGATGGGTGGTAGAGCTCACTAAAACAAACAATTATTGTATATGAATATGTGGGCGGAAGTGACGCGTTGAGGCACAAACACAAAAACATAACACATTAACGGAAACGTAAAATGTTCATTAGCAGCATACGTAACGAGTCTTTCCGTACAGAAAATGTTAAAACAGTTGCTGGAAATGCGTCCACCAACAGTCACGCATGCTTGGCGACCTCTACATATGGCGTGATTGGCTGACAATGGTAGCGTGCGTGAAATACCCGGCGTATTTGAATATGTTCGCCAATCACTCCACCGACGCTACCAAGCTTGCATTACTGTCGGTGGTAGCAATTTTGAGCAATTATTATAAACATTGCTGTAAAAAGGCATTTAGCGGCGACGTTGTAAATAAACA
>NQII01000806.1:594400-606279 GCA_002778355.1 Clitarchus hookeri
AGGTGGTGGAATGTGACTTAGTATTGGGAGCCATTGTGAAGGAGTTGATTTAATTACGCCGGCAATCATTCTCATCGTGTTGTTTAACTGAATGCCCACTTTATGTACGTGCGGGCTGTTTAGCCAGATGGGGGCACAGTACTCAGCAGTCGAGAAAACAAGACCCAGGGCAGAAGATCGAAGAGTGGCGGCCGATGCACCCCAAGTTGTGCCACACAGTTTTTGGATGATGTTGTTTCTTGTTTTCAGTTTCTCAGCAGTTTTTGTTAGATGCTCTTTAAACGATAATGTTCTATCAAGGGTTATGCCGAGGTACTTTGGTGTTTTGTTGTGGGTAAGGATGGTTTCTTCAAACCGTATATTGAGTTCCCTTCTAGCGAGTATGTTATTCAGATGGAAGCAAGTGACCTCTGTGTTGGAGGCATTACGTTGGAGTCTCCATTTGCGGAAATATTTTCCCACTTTTTCCAGGTCTTTCGTTAGGATCTCCTCAGAAAGTTCGATTGATTTACAACTCGTGGTAAGGGCCCAATCGTCGGCATAACCGAACTTCTTTGATGATGTTTCCGGCATATCTGCGATATACAGACTGAAGAGAAGTGGAGCGAGCACTGATCCCTGCGGTAAGCAGTTCTTAAGTTTCTTGGGAGAACTGATGTCGGTACCCATAGTCACTTGAAAGATTCGATTGTTGAGCATGTTGTCTATCAGGCGTGCTGTTGGTTTGCAGGGGATTTCACGAAGAAATTTGTATATCAAAGGGGAAAAAAATATATTACCCACTAACACAAACTTGTACACCTAAAACTCAGGGACATGTCATCGACGAAGGCACACCACGATTTGTTAGGTACAAAAATGTAACACTTTCACTTTGTGCAGTAAGGAAGAAGTAGAGTGTGTTTCAATGGAGAATTGCACCAGACTGCACAACAAGCACAACTCATACTCACAACCATACACACTACTAACATTGTCAGGAGAAAACAATTTACGTTGCGTGTGAATCAAGTGCGTATGTTTTGTAAAGTTGTAAACAATTTTATGAAACTTGCTTGGTTAAACGTTAAAACAGGCAAATAACAAGTGTCTATTTTTAATTAGAATTTTATCGTATTTCCTTTCTTGTTGCTTCAGAAAAAAACAAACTGTAATAAAACCCAATAAGCCAGATTATTATTATAATCACTCTAGTTGTATGCAATAAAAATTAACAATAACTGTTACAAATATTTTATAATTAATTTATGCGCATAAATTTTACCCATGCATGTTACTTTTATAAATGAAATAAGCGTACATAAAATCAATTATAACAAATATTTTCTAACGTTAGTACCGATATTCTTACATACGTAAAACCATAGTAATTATTTTAATGCCCCACTCGGCTTACTTTTTTTTTTGCTAAATGTCTTTTATGAAACATTGAGAATGGAAATACGTTAACATTTCAATAAAAAAATATTTTCTAATTAATTGTTTGAATATTTAAATAAGGATATTCCAGCGAAATATTTGACAGTGTTACAAAAGTATGCACTATTCTTTTCATATGCAACATCGTACTTTTGTGACAAAGTGCGTGGCAGTGGTCTGCAGTGCGTAGAAGCAGTTGTTAACGTCTGTGCATGTTGTACTGTCGGGTGGAGTGCTACATAGGTAGTCACTCTACTTGTTGTTCACATGTTGGTGTAGAAGGTACATAAGAGGGCTGCGAGGAACAACTACTGTACCTAGGGCTTGCAGAACAGCTCAACCCTTCAGCTACATACAGTATGTGGATGTTGAGTTGCGGGTGCACGAGGGCGGGACAAAGCACAGTCTGATGACTTCAGCTACATACAGTATGTGGATGTTGAGTTGCGGGTGCACGAGGGCGGGACAAAGCACAGTCTGATGAGGGCCCTGTATTACTTGCGCCTGGAACTGGTTTGGCCGTGTCACGGACTGGTATCAAGGTCGCATATTGCAACATTCTCTGTTACTACACGACTGTAACCACACGCACGCCGCCGTATCGCTGAAGGGAAGCACTTTCGAACGCAAATAGTATCGCAAAACAGATACGGCACTAATTAAACGCTACACATACGCACAGTTCGATAACTTGCTCAAGTAGATGAGGGGAAACTACGCCCGACAACGTTAACAGCAGAAAGAAATGACACGGTAACCGTAAAGACATTTACGTTGTCATTAAATTAACAGCGCTTGCGTTTTATTTTTATTTAATCTTTCAAATTGAGAAAAATTTTCCCTTTTTTATTATGGCTGTCACTGAATTTTTGTTTACTAATCTTTGTTAAACATATTTTGAAACTAAGAGAATCTCTTTTAGAATATCTTATTTCACTTTTACAAATAGCATACAAAAACAGAAATTATGTTAAAGAAAAGAAATGGTTCAACAATGGATTTGAACATAACATTTAAATGTTTTTTTAATATATTTTGGGGATATTTTATAGTTTCATGCCATTACAGCAATGATAAGTTTATATAAATACCAAACCATTGAAAAATTACTTTTTTTTTTTTTTTTGGGTACATATGAGAATTCAACTTCAACTGTTGATACATGCAACTTTGAAAAATATATTTCTACACAGTTTGGTTTAACTAAAGTGTTGCTTGAAGTGACAAGTCCGAAACTACACGGGACTTGCGGCCACCAAAGTGAGCACAGTGTTTGCGGTCACCACGGCAGCACGTGTCATCTCTACCAGAGGCGCTGTTTACTGTGATTGGCCGAGCAGTTTGAGTGGCATTACACTGCGTTGTGAGGCTTGCATCGCCTTTATCTTATGGAACTTACTTCTACAGTAAGACTATTGGAAAACCTCGCTTTGTGGTCGACGGATAACGATACCGCCAATACCGGAAAACTGACACTCGGAGTGACTTTGTAGGTATGCATTGATTACAAAAATGTGGCTGTTTAGGTAGGTCAAGATTGTCAGTAACAGACAGATTCTTCATCGGACTGAACATACGCGTGTCATGGAAGTTGCAGAGGAAGAAATAAGGACAAATATGGAGATGACCAAGAAACGAGTGCGTGAAGAACTGTCAGCGTCTGTTACTAATACATTTAAAGTAGAGTTCGAATAATTAAAAACCCGGGAGTACAAATTTGCTGCTTTGTTTACAAAACATGAAAATGTGAAAACTGCTTTATGCGAATCCAGAAGAAATGCTCTTGGGACCCCGGTCAGATCACAGCAGTTTCCTCAAGATCGATTTCATTCCATTTGCAGATAAGAGGATACTTGTATTTGGCTGTGACATGTCTCAGAACAGTGACACATTCACAGACGGAACATTTTACACGTGTTCAAAACAGTTCAAGCAACTCTACACTGTGAATATTGACATGGGTAGCACTAATGCAGAGACCAAATCTACACATGAATGCCTGTTCTCTCAGCTTAAGGGATGGTCGCCTAATTTGTCACCGAAGGTGATAAAGGTTGATTTTTAAATTGCCATTATACATACTTTGAGGAAAGCAGCTGTCGGGCTGCAATTTTCATTTCAACCAGAGCTTATAGCGGGAAAATCAAGAGCTTGGCCTTGCACGAGAATACAAGGACAACAAGAACATTCAACTGACATGCAACATGTGCAGTGCCTAGTCTTAGGCATGTTGGTGGTGGGTGGCTTATTATGGCGAGTGTCCTTCCGAAAAACTCATTCTGTTTCTATACTACTTCGTGAAGCAGTGGTCAACCAATCATCTGTATCCTGTGTTTATCTTTAAATGTGCGGGACAACGGCATCGGATCAACAAAGCCGTGAAGGGAAGCAAGTATCTCAAGAGTGTGATAGGACTCAAGTACCCACCGAACACATTACTTCTTATCCAGCGCCTATAGGAAGACGCAGCGGACACGGCATTCAAGGCCACAGCAGCCAATGGCATTGCACTGATCAGTAAAAACGGAAAATGTTATACATCAAGATTGATGCAAGAAATAAGAGCCTGAGAACTTTGGCATTTGCCCAACAAATTGACAAACCTTAACATTGCCTAGAACTAAAAAATATTAAAATAACAAGGATCGTTATTTGTCCACCGCTTTTGAACACGCTTGCGTGTTGCTTCATAACACATTACCAGTCCTAAGCCTGTTAAGAGTGAAAAAAATATAATAAATCAGAACATTAAAAAAATATATAAATAAAATTACTAGATTAAGAAATTAATTTAAAAATTTCGTTTAAATTTTATTTTAAATGTCAAAATTGAAAAACGGGCGATCTACATAACTAATTCACAGTAAAATATTGATGCCATTATGATAACACAGACAAGTATTTTGAGTTGTAACTTAACACAATAACTAAGTTAAGTTCGATTATGATATTTGTATGAAAACAAGTATAAATTTTAAAATTTGGTTACAACTACCTTTAATGGTTTTCGGAAAGTTTTTTTCGCCGCTGTCATAAGTAGTTAGAAAATGTCGATTCTGCTACAGGGGATTGGGGATGTTGTGCCGCGGCACCACGTCGGCCATCTTGAATGACGTCACACGGCCCCATTTCCATTTGAGGTTATAAAACTAACACTATTGATGTAGAAAAATAAAGTTCATTAGAACATTTGTCCTTCCTCGGGCCCAGTTTTGATGGAAGTAGAATAAATTAAAGTTTGTCAAAATATGTTACTCATAGGAGGGCGCGGGTGTGTTGAAAAAAAACCACATTTAAACAGCAATGTTTGCCACTGTTCGACCATATAACTTTAACAGTTGTACTGGAGATTTAAGTGTCAATGTCGGCTACATGCGCAGAAGACGAAAATTGGTGCAACTCGTATCGAGTTATACAGACAGTGCAACGCTTGTACTCACAAGAAAGAGAGTGGAGATCACTGGGAGCTGCCTGGCATGGCATTCATCCAAGTACCGCAGCTGTATTTTATTTTAATGTATTTGTCCTAAAGATCCAAACGTAAAAATCACTGGATATAGGGCTAGTTACATCACTTAAAGTTCACTTTGATAAAACTACAATGTAAGTACAAACAATAATATCTCACGCTATATCATTACGAACTATAACACTTATTCAATACAAACAATATTATTACACGCAATATCAAACGTATTCATTACGAACAATACCAACACATACTATATTACTACCAACTGCATTAATATTAAATATATGAAACTTACCTATAAAAATATCAATTATTACCTGGCATTTAAAAGAACCTCGATTTCTTTAATATTATAAAAGCACTGGCCATTAAAAAGCTTATCAACGTATTTATTAACTTTAATTATAATTTTTCAAAGACACTTTCTTTCGGCAACTAGTTATAAAAAGATAGGCCTGCATGAAATATTCCTTTTCTGTACAACGAAGTGGTATCATGATATAACATGCAAGAATTTCTAGTTTGATAACTATAAACATTTTTTGATAATATATTTAATTTAATTTTACAAATTTAAGAACAGTTATTATGTATTAATTATACAGTGTACGTATATTTAAGGATTAAAAAAAAAACCTACAGGATGTTAAACGACAAACATTAACTCTATCTAATATATAAAATTCTCCCGTCACAGTGTTAGTCACTGAACTCCTCCGAAACGGCTGGACCGATTATTATGAAATTTTTTATGTATACTCGGTAGGTCTGAGAATAGATTTATATCTATTTTTACACCCCTAAGTAATAAGGGTAGCCACCCCCAAACAATTTTTTTTTGTTTGAAAAAAAAAAATATTTTTTATTTTTTTATGATGTGGCATCAAAAAATACATACCCTCCTAAATTTTCACCCTTCTACCACCAACCCTTATTTTTTATAGCGATATTAGTAATTTAATCAATTTTACCCTAGGTCGATAACTGATCAATTATCATCGATAATTTATCGATCTAGGTTACAATTTATTCCCACCAGGTGTCTCCCAGTGACACAGCAAAACAACGTTTGCCGGGTCAGCTAGTTTCTTATAAATTTTTGCACCAAAGGTTTTTTTCAGTATGAGGTACATTTCCCACAATTCTATTCCATACTTAAGCCATTCTTAAAATATTATCAACCATTTTCCTTAAAGTTCGTAATAAAAAGCAAATAGAGGATGGTATATTTTATAATACTTTAATCGCTCGCACCAGGTTAGACGTTTATCAAGATGCAATACTAAAAATGTAATAACTGCTACTTCTACCAATAATTTACTATCAGTTGATAAATGAGTGTCATATGTTAGGTTTACTAAATTGAATAAATAAATGCACCTTTGGCAACATTTAAAATTAATTTATTAGCTGAAAACCAATTATCTATAGTGTTTCGAAATTTTTTGTTCTAATACTAGTTTGATTGTCTTTAATCATGATACTAGTATCATTTGCGAATAATGTATGTATTTAATTAATAATTTTAAGAAGATCATTAATATAAATTTGAAACAATGGCTCTAAAATGCTGCTTCGTGGAACCTCATCCTTTATTCTTTCCCACTTTGAGTGAGATGCAATAACACTACCCATTACTTCTACTCTTTGTAATATCTGAAGCAATACCAGGCTATACCACTGATGCCATACTGACACATTTTATCCGCTAAGATAGAGTGGTTAACCAGGTTGAAGACCCCTGGTGTAATAATTTCGTGTCCGATAGCAGCTTTACTGCTCAGAAATTATTTTGATATTCACCACAGACCACTCGCAAAGCACCGTAATGCAACTACTTTAATTTAAATGAAGACTGAAATAATGCCGTATTTGAACACAATATTGTTGGCACGCATTCTAAAGTCCACTCGTACGAAGGGCAGTGTTTTGTTCGCCAGTTTACTCGCTCAAGCCGGCAGGAACAGCGCCACATACAAGATAGGCGCTATCAGTCGTAGACGATATACTGTAGGCGCCGAACTCGTCCTTCAACACGCTCCACCTATTATGCAGAAATTATTCGTTTACGTGTCATCAGTTCAGTTTCAGAGCTATTATTGGAAATGTTTGGTTATAGAAAATGTACAATTTACTAGTTAATAAATACTTTTGTATCTAATTTTTACAGTGTGTTATTTCCTGCTTGCAAAAAGGCAGGAACTTGAAAATATGAACACGTTTCTTACTTTTTACAACTAGCAGATAGTACACAGTTAAAATTATGCACGAAAATATTAAACAACTCGTAAAATGTAAATTTTCTAAAACCGTGCATTGTCAGTAATTACTATGAATCCGAAATGATGACGCGAAAACTAACAATTCTGGCATGAGGGGTGAAGCCGGGCCTTAAGAAGCAACGACAGCTGTTCCCGAGTTAGCGTTTTCACACAATACACCCATCTTAACCAAAGATAATTAAAAACACTGGGACTAACGTCTCCTCGTACTACAGTGAAACATAACTGAAGAGAAAATCTACATTGAAAAATTTGCATAACAGTTAATTGGCTTTCAGGGTGACAGCAATCAAACTTCAGCACAAGCATTAGAACATCTATTACACAGTTGTCGCAATCGAAACAGAAAGCTCTACTTAGGAATTATATTTATTGGCACATATACAACCATGCAAAGAGTTGTCTGGACTTCAAGTGTCCTGTACCCCGGGTTTAGTTTTAACTGTCATGCATTTGTTCTTAAAAAGTAAAATATGCCTTTCTGAACACCTCTTCGCTTGAGCAATTCTTCCGAAGAAGAAACTATGACGACGCAAAAATATTATCTGCGCACCGTTTGGTAAAACATGGCTGTATAATGTATACACTCTATTCGCTGTCTCTTCAAACATTTTGAATCTAAGCTTTAAAAATCAGCCCATGTATGAGGTGCTTGGTCGTTTCCTAACTATGTAATGTTTCACAAGCGTTTTATACTTGCGTTAAAATAAAAGTATCTTATTTTTGGTTAAATTGAGCTTTTACTTTTATTTCATTTATAATTAATGTGAATTAAATCAGGGAAAAACAGGTGTGTTGGTAATGCTCTGGAAGAAACAGTTTCCATGCAGAATATTATTAAATTGAGTGCACACAAATGCGGTGCGTTGTCCCTTTGGGGTGATTCTCTACACTTAGTTAATCTTTATTTGCATGAGACGGAGGAATACCCTGGAAGTAGAACTACAGTAAGACTTCAGAAAAGTTGGAATAAACCGTGAATGAACTACAGTCGAATGTTCGAAGACAACGAAACTACAACAAACATTTGTGGCGAGTGGAGTTGAGAGGGTTTCTCCAGCGAGGTGTTCAGTGTGTGAGGGCGAAGTGAGGTGAACAAGGAGCAGTGGCGGAATGCAAGGCAGGGGGAAACAGGAGTGCCTCGAGAAAACCCGCACGCCAACAGTAACGTCCGCCAAGTTTCACATGTACGAAAATCCAGGCGACCCCGTCGGGAATCGAACCCGGTTATCCTTGGTGGGAGGCGAGTAGTGTGACCACTACAACACCGCGGCCCCTCTGTAATCTGTGGACTTCCTGTTCAATTTTCCTAGGATAAAGCACTTCATTTCCTTCACCTGGTGCAGCAATTCCTGGATGCCGTCTGATAACGAAGTAATCTCTCGCAGTGCCTACACTGTAGTCTGTGTGGAAATTCCATAATACCGGATGTTCACGAACAAACAATAATAAACACCAGAGTAGGAGGGTAGATACGTACAAATGGAGCATATTCCATTAAGGAACCAACAGTCTAACGTCCATAGTTGACCCGTTAGTGGCAGCGGCAATGTGCAGGGGCGGGTATGCAACCTTGTGTAACCAGCGTGTGCGCAGGTCTGCATGCCAGATAACACGCTCAGTACCTCACACTCGCAGTCTCGGAGGTGCTGCGTATCTACACTTCCTGCAGGACGTGTTACCGGAATACTTGGAGGAAGTTCCTTTAGATGCTCGTGAAGCTATGTTGTTTCAGCAGGACGGGGCCCCGTCTCATTTTGCCATTACAGTTAGCCGGCACCTCGACATGCACTTCACGGACCGGTGGATAGGTAGGGGAGGCCCCATAGCATGGCCACCACGCTCACCTGACTTCTGGCTGTGGGGCCACATAAATTCAATAATTTGTGCAACTCAAGTACATAACCCTTTCCTGTTCAAATTCCGTGCTTTTTATTTTCTTTGTAAGATGCACGCATTTAATTAAAATCCTTTTTTTTTCCGGGGCCGCGGTGGTTGAGCGGTTAGCCAGCTCGCCTCCCACCAAGGCGAACCGGGTTCAATCCCCGGCCGGGTCACTCCCGGATTTTCCCATGTGGGAATCGTGCCGGACGATGCCGCTCGTCGGCGTGTTTTCTCGGAGATCTCCCGTTTCCCACGCCCTTTCATTCCAGCGCTGCTCCATACCTCAATCACCCTCATCGGCTCTCAATACCTCGCTCTTAAGAGCCGCCCAAATCTCTTCACTCACTGTCAGTAATTTTTTAAGGTTGATTTCAAAAGTGCTTACTTTACCGCGAACAGTCTGCAAATTACGTGTGTTTCCGCCTTATTTCGTCACGACGAACATGCAGTCGCAGGTTAACGGTGTTGTACTGTGCGTAACTTTTCCTATATTCGCGCCCGGACTTGATAACGCAGTGTTCAGTAATTTTGTAATAAAAACGGGTTTCCAGTGTTTTGAGAGTTTCTTCGGGTCATTCATAGACGTATGAAGCCTAAGTAATGTGTCGCCTGCAAGGACGTATTTATCATTTCTTATTAGAGAGACGTAGCTAAAGGCGACCCAGGCACACATCCCTGCCTCATCGTAGCCCCTATGTGCACTGCATTCGACTGGCGCGCAGTCTATTTCTAGCCAACTACCATCTGCGAGGCTACTATCATGGTACAGTAATAAATAACGTAAATACGTGATGCATATCCCTGTTTTGCTGTAAGTGTCCTTTAACGGAGCTTTCATATCTAAACAATTGTCGAGGAAACTCGCATTTTATGAATTTCTGCTGTATAAAGTACTTGTTGGACACGGAAATAGAAAACTAAGTTTAGTTTCCGGACGCGAGAATTTTATTGAATGCTATTCGTAAGTATTTTCTTTTATAGGCTCAAACTCATCTCACGGCAAGAGCAGGCAGCCAGAACTGGCGTAAAACCGGGTTTGCGGAACGCATAACTCTTGCAATATTCCAGCCAATCTTGCAGCGAGTATCGTACGAGTATCTCTCGTGCAAGGCTGAATCACTGCGAGATAAGGAAATAGAACATGCTCTAGTTATTGATGTAAGACAGTGCAAATTGCACGGAACAAGAGATTATATTGGTCCTTTTGCGATTGTCACGTCCGTCAGCTATGGATAGGAATAAATCATAATTTTAACTGTAAAAAGAGAACTATGGCAAACCGTATCACCGATAAGAACACTTATTATACAAGAAGTTTAGATTGTATTGCGAGATTTGTCTCTACGAGACATACTCTTGTGTTGCGTGGGCTTCACTAAAGTTGTAAGTAAACATGAGTAGAATATATTGTTTACTCCCCGAGTCCAACTACTTTCCTGCAAACTCCGAGTGCACTAATGCCATAAAGTATATTTACTTTCTCTCAAGAGTGTTTGCTTACGACGTCTAGTGTGTACCACACACTGCGTGGGCAATATGGCGTGTGTTCTTCCAATTAGTTTAGTTTTACTTTGTCGTAATTTGCCTTTTGAATTTTGTAAGGTTTTAATTAAAACATACGGCAGTCAACTATTTAGCATGCGATGCTGCTATTTGTTACAAAAAAATTACTTCGCTGACACTGTATTTCGTCATAAAAACATATTTAAAGCATTGCTTGGCACTTAAAACCATCACAGTGTATTAATAAAGACGTTGAACTGATACTGAACAAAAATTAGATAGTGATGAAATACACATTTCATTAATATTTCGACAACTTACTTTGTTATTTAGTGTGTGATATATGTTCGTGTATTATAATAACTCCAGTTGTTTGCATACATAATTAGCGGTTAAAGACGGCAAAAGTAGCTTCATAGTGATTTTGTGATTTGTACGTGGTATTTTGCAAGCGTCAAAGTTGACAAATTGCAAAACGTAAATTACAAAACAAAAAGTTGTTTTGCCGGCAAAACACGTTGTGTGACCTCTAGTAATAGGCTGTTCACAGTTAATTAATCACTTTTACAAATCCTGCTTTAGATGTCCTTTACTTCTGCCATATGCAAAATGTCATGAGCTATACTGTACCTGCTAGAGCAACAAGTTGCATACCACGCCGGAACTAGCGCGCCATGCGGGGAAAAAAATGCCTTTACTACTCAGTTGCTAATTTGCTTGACGAGCCGAGTTGCTGTGGGATGAACTTCCCCCCCCCCCCAGGGAACCAGCGAAGGCGAGGACTTCTGCGAGTAGGCACGGCGGGACTGCAGCAGCTTGGGTGCGACGACTACTCCGCAACTCGTCGCGTCCCCAGGTGGCGGATAGGAGATCCCCAGGCTCTGGGGTGGCTGGGAATACTCTAATACCAGCCCGCGGACCAACTGGCCGGTCGACGTCGGGGACCTGGGTAGCTCAGTACGAGATGGCGAAGCGCATCGTGCAGGAGGCAGCCCAACGTTCAAGGCGGGGAGTAAGATCTCGAGGTGCTGAAACATTTGCGTGTAGCGAACCTCACTGCTGGATTCTGCGGGCTGCTGACTGCGGATGCGTGAGGATTGGATTGGAATGCGTCGGACCTCGGAAGCTTTCTGATGTCAGCCTCCACTTCTGGGCCGGCGGATTCGCCCCCAGCCTGGTAGGTCCCGCCCGCCCAGAAGACCGAGGAACTATTTTGGAGGATGACGAGGGGGTGGCTCCCCTTGCAATTCCCCCCGCCTTCGCCCACGGCGTGGAGACCCTGATGTCAGCGCGGAAGAGCGAAGATGGAGTAGGTACCA
>NQII01000806.1:606546-624398 GCA_002778355.1 Clitarchus hookeri
GGGGGGTTAAGGTGTCTATACCAGTTTTTCCGCTCCCCTTCTTAGCTATAGTCACAGCTATAGGAACACTTAGGGATGAAGTTCATGGCCCCAATTGCGGCCATGGCTGTTTTAATCCCTCTCTGCCGCGATGCACGCCTCCTTTGCATGACATTCCCTCTCCTGTAGGCGTATGGGGCGTAGCCCTGAGACGCACTTAAACTCCCGTCCCTACCTCGGACGTACACGCAACACTTAGCAATAGGGTAGGTTAGAAAAATAATAAAACGAAATTGCTAATCTGGCATACTTGAATGTAGTTTGACAGGCGTGTACTAACAAGCAACCTCCAGCGTCTCGGCGCCGCGTACCTCGAGGTTATGGTGTCCTACGTGCAGCGCTCTCTCATGGCGCGCCAGTTCCGTCCGCATTCGTGATATGGAACTTGTGAACGTAGGTACGTGAAGTTGCAGACTCCCTGCGTTCTTTTGCCTAACTTCAACGTAAATTTAACAGTACTAGTTAATCTTTCCAAAAAAAATGTTACTAGCAATTTTTGTTTATATTATACCATACATGCTGTGGTATTAATTTCGACACGTTATTCAAAAACACATTCTGTGTGTGTGCGAGAACAGTTTACCAGCAATATGTAGCTACGTTTGCAGAGAGACGGCGTACACGTAGGCCCAGCAGTGCCCTCTCTTGTGTGACAGTAAAGGTCCGTGTCACGCCAAGCTCACTCAGAGAAAAGCCGTCAAACAAAGTGAAAGCAAGTGCCAGTATGCCTCGTCGACGTCAAGGGGCGCCATATAAGCATGTGAGAGTTCGGTCTCCGGGAAACAGGGTTTGTCATATCGTGACCTGCTGCTACGACAGTGGTGCGTGTGTGGCACGACGGGATAGAGGAGGGTCGTACGCAGCGACGAGCGGGTACTGGACCATGCAATGTGACCACAGCACGGGATGACCACCATGTTGTCCGCATGGCTGTAACGAACCGTACAGCCTCGTCCACAGTGTTGGCTCAACACTGGAGCACTGCAACGCGTGTGGACCTGTCTGCATCGCCAGTTCGACGCCGTCAGCTGCGGGCTTAGCTGGTGACACGCATGCCATTGCGTCGGCTTCCATTGTCCAGAAACCACAAACGCCTCAGTCTGCAATGGGCACAAAACGCCGTCGCTGGCGTGCTGAGTTGCAAAATGTGTTTTCGGACGAGTCCCGCTTCAACCTGTCCTACAGTGATGGCCGCATGCGTGTTAGACGCTACCGTGGTGACAGCAATCTGGCAGCCTGCATTGTGGAACAGCATAGCGGACGAACGCCAAGTGTGATGAATTGGGGCGCCATTGGATACAACATGCGATCTCGAATCCTACGTATTGAGGGTAATCTGAACAGCAACCGCTACATCAGGGAGATTTTAGAGCCCAAGGTACTGCCCCTCCTTCGGGTGACTCCACATGCCATATTTCAGCAGGACAATGCCCGGTCACATGTGTGTCGCACATCGAACATGTCTGGGATATGGTTGGTCGGCGACTTGTTCGTCATGGTCTTCCAGCAACCATTGTTGATGCTTTGTGGACTCGCATACACACCGCGTGGAGGGAGATTGCCCAGAAACATATCCAGGACCTCTTTGATTCCACGCCACATCATTTAGGGGTTCTGATTGCAGCATGTAGGGGCTTCACACCGTAATGAATTCTCAAGAACAGAGATCATGTAGTACAGTTCTGTAAACCTAATTGTGTATTGTCAAATACCTAATCTGTGGTGTACAGTTCATTTCAATCACATGTATCCTTCTTGGTGTTGCATTTTTCACAGACGTTAGTGTATATATAAAATATTCCGCCATTTTTATGTGTATCCTATTTATTATATTTAAATGAGAGAAAAATACATGCAAACTATTAAAAATTGTATTTTTTTAAGATAAAGTAGAAAAGTGCAAAGTGGCATCTGTAGTTTGACCCACTTTCCTCGCGTGTAATATTGTCCTACTGTTGCTGATGTAATTTTTAAGAAATTCAGCTTCCCTGCGAATGCACAGCACAATCTTTAAAGGACATCGGGGTGTTTCCTTATGACCATACGCGATCTCGAGGCGTTTACAATTTGTTACAAGGAATTCCCCTTAAGAACTGTTCATATTAAGTCCATGCGAACTGAACTGGGAGCTGCACAGTGTATATACTTCGTAGTTATGAGCAGGTACTATTTCCAGCAGTTCTGACTGTAGCGAGGGGACACTGTGCACTGAGCTGTGAAGTCACGAGCCAGACACGCCCCCTGGCCAGCTGCGACACACAGGCCGTCACGCCACTCTCCTGCTACTACAGTCCTCACTCTACTGCACTGCACGCTCCAGTGGAATACACGCGGCCAGTACACGAGCTATACCCCCCGCCCCCTCTTCACCCACCGAGCGAGGCGGGAGGGTCTGGGTTCGCAGTTCCCGGTGTCATCGAAGTCACTCTGCAGGCGAATGTTGGGATGGTTCCTTGCTACAGTCCATTGTCGATTCCTTCCCCTCGCCTGCTTCTCTGCTCGTGTAACCAACCAAACATGCTCTTCAACTTCCCTAGCCAGCCCGATCACCAGATCTCTCTGCCCCTGAGCATGTGTAGGATTGGGCTGGACGTCGTCAGTCCTATCTCCTGGAAGACTTGCCAAGCTGAGCCACAAAGTGCAATATGCGTGAAATTCCATTCCGCAGGACGATATTAGTCACCTCTATGATCTTTGCATGCTACAATTTCTGCTGCAGTACTGCTCGAGGAGGAACACTAAGTGCAGAACAGTCTCTTAGCACACCTTTAGATAAAGTTACCAGTTGCGGATTTCCTGTTATTTATGTTCACTAAACTGAGAAACCTAGTAAAATCTCCCAAAAACTACATGAGCCTGGTATTGGAGAAAAGATTGAACCAGGGTTTTCCGCTACCATATTTTCTGTCTGTGTCAGGTGCTTAGGTGGCGGGTATTTCACACGAGATATTGTGTGGGTTTCAGTAACTTGCGTTCTAAAAGTGACAAGCTTCATCACCTACTCCCATGCCTACACTTCTTTAAGGGAACAGCTGTCGTGACGAAAAAGTAATGACGCTGATTGTTATTCCGGTCAGGAGTGTTCACGTATCAGCTGGAATATTCATGAAGTAGTCACCAGCACTGCAGCTGAGTGTAGTGGAAAACGAGGCTAGTAACATCATGGCAACTGTTGCAGTCCCATTTCATGCATGCCTACAAAATCCTGCATGTATTTTATGAATCCCCTTAGACCCAATGATTCAGGAAAATAACTGACGCAGGAAATTAAAATAAAACAGTGCTGTAAGCAAATAAAACAGTGCTGTAAGCATGCTTTTAATAAATATTGTAACAAATTGCTTATGATGTATCAAAGTTCGTGAGGTTTTAATGAAATAACTAAATTTAATCTCCGAATTTATTTATAGTGATACAAAAAGTACATAAAGAGATTATTTACAAAATACGAGTGCCTCTGATTACTATTAACACTTATCTTCATCATTGTCGACAATTTTTATGTTGCACACAATAACAATTAAAACCCTAGTCACTTTGTCGATTCTAATTAAAGTCACCTATTCTTCACTCATTAGTTCCAAATATACGATCGAAATCTCAACTGACATACATTGACACCATTCAAATGTCCGTCAGCCACAAATCAAGTTCCACTTCCGTACAGTCCCGGACTTAGTCCTTTCTTACAGTCGTAGTGTCTGCTCTCCTGGTGGCCGCACTCTACTCTCGCTGGTCACTTGCCGTCGTCCGTCGTCTCCAAGATCGCACACCCGGCAGTAATGTCCGTTAAAGACAGAGGCTAAGTCGCAGCTTATATAGCTGAGATGGTCTGGCCCAGAAGGTTCTTCGCACATCGAGGGAGGTGATGACCAGAACATTCATGCAATGTCTCCCAAGTCGTTGACACTTCCAGCAGGTAGGGAGTTGACGTCAGTTCCGTTAACGATTACCAGTCTGCCCCTGGCTTCGTAACAAATCAGGCGGCTGTAGCATCAACACTACGCTACTCAGTACTCACCAATTAATAATGTTCTGTAAATATCTGCATACACTAGCTGTTTTGGCTAGACAGTAAAAATATAGGCTGGCGGCGTACTTTTCCCCTTCTCGCAAGTTCTAAGTTTTCTTACTTGTTTGGATATTTGTTGCAATTGTTTGCGACAACCGACATTACAAATTGATTTTCCTAGTTTATTTACAGAGTTTTGTAGGTATAATCTATTCACGGTTGCTTTCAACTTACCCTGCTAAAGTTCTACTTTAAGTACATTCTTCCACCTTGCGCAAACAAAGCTTAACCGTGTCTAGAAAATTACACCAGAGGGACAGTGCAATGAATTCGTGCGCACTCATTGCAATGATATTTTGAATAAGAACTATTTCTTACTAGGCATTGGCAACCAACTACTTTCTCCCTGTTTTTATGCATTGTAATTATTAATAAAATATTTTAATTTACAGATAAAATAAAAGTAAAAGTAGGTAAAAGTAAAATATTTTAATTTACAGATAAAATACAAGTAAAGAAGGTATTTTTATTTTAACACAAGTATAAAATGCTTGCTATACTTGGCATATTTAGGGAACAACCAAGGACGTCAAACATGGGGTGATTTTTCAAAAATTTGATTCAAAAAGTGTGAAGAAACCGTGAATCGAGTATAATATAGGGCATGTGCATGGTCGTATTTTTTGCTACAATTTACATTGACTGCTATTTCATCGTATCTGTCGAAGTGAGTTACGGATGGAACTGGGCAGACATATCGGGGGATCTAAGGCGTGACTTCCCGAAGATCTGCGAGCTTCTGCGTACACTAGAGCTAAGCGAAAACATGTTGCTCTACGCCATTTTTGTATTTGAATAGGCAAGTAATGATCCTTAGCAGATGCCATTGTATCTCTACACGTGCCACGAATTACGAGTACTTCTTGCCAGATTTGTAGAGTCGTTTAGTTTGCGAATCCTCGAGCAGGGGTGTGCGGAACATAATATAAGAACCTTTGTTATCGCTTATATACTTTAGTTAATGCTATCACATAATTACAACTGGCGTTGTGGTTAACACTAGCTAGAATAATCAGTAACAAGACGATTCTTGTTCTCTCAAACTGTCTTCAGGAAATTCATATGTAATACACTCCTGTTGGAATATCTTTGAAGATTCGTACTCTCAGGTTTCAAATCCCCGTGCCCAACACATAAGCGGTGTCGTATGACAAACAATAGAAAAATTGTAGTTTGCAACAACGCACAGTGGTTTGACACCGAGAATAGAATTGGCTGTGTATACGAGCCAAATGTTTGTATCCCGCGGCCATAACCTTCCACGCAGCAGCCACGTGCATTGTTGCTAAAATCTATCAATATACAAATATTAGGAAAAAAAAAAGTGTAATATAAAAATCAGATTTATTACATTGGCTTTTTCTCCTTTCAATACCATTTAACAAACTTCAGTAACTGGCAAGATTTATAGTTTAATAACTGCAACTCTCGTTGATGATTTTGTTTTATACTTAGCACTATTTGATTGCTTTGATTAGAACTTCTAGTTTGTAGTTCGTCTACGAAGATAGTGAAATCTAGTTTGTTTTGTCTGTATTTAATCTTAACTTGTGCAATTAGAAAATAAGTAGGCGGTCAGATAACTAACAAAATTGAATTGATGAGGAAACACTCACTGAAGGATACATTTTAAAATTTTATTACCTGCAATTCGGCCTTAAAATCGTCTGTTCCCATCGTTCTTCCCTGGAACAGTAAGTTATGGCGTTCTTGAAATATTCGTTCTAAATAAGCATTGCTGATTGGAACATAAAGGCCGATTAATGTAATATTGAGAAGATGTGGGGCTTTAACCTTCTGAAATATGCATGAATATATATATATGATCCCTTGCATGATCATTCTTCAAAACTAAACTAACGTTTGTGAAAAATGCAACACCAAGAAGGATACATGTGATTGAAATAAACTTTATACCACAGATTAGGTACTTGACAATACATAATTAGGATTACAGAACTGTACATGATCTCTGTCCTTGAGAATTCAGTATGGTGTGAAGCCCTTAAAGGCTGCAATCAGAACCCCTAAACGTCGTGGCATGGAATCAAAGTGGACCTGGGCGTTGCAATTTTCACACCAAATAGCGTAGAAAGAAGACAGTAAATCTACAGACATCGCGTAGTTTGTCGCAGACGAAGTTCGGAAGGAGCTTCGGTAAGGTCGACGACTTCTCCAAACTTGGAGCGAATATTTCTGTCCGAGACAGGCACTGAGTCTGTTTGATAAAAGTTCGTTCCTCCGAAAAATCGTACCTTTCTTCGAGGTATCCGATGAATGTTGTGCAAAACTGTTGAGATTTGTGTTTTAGTTTCTTCCTCATGGAAAGGTTTCCCCATTTCCTTTATTGGAAATACTGGAAGACACGGAAGAAACATGTAGTTTTTAGGAGGAAATGGAACCCGACACCATGACACCTCTCGTTAGAAAGATGGGCCGCTCTACAATGAAGCGTGGATCATGACGCTGCCAGGACGTCTCTAGACTCGAACCCAGCAGCCGGGTTTATCCAGAGAGAGCCGTGATACGTCGCCAACCCACTCGCGGCAGGTCACACGTGCTAGGCGTCGTAAGGGACGCCGCGACGATCCCCAGCTGCCGTCACATGTCCCTGGATGGTGCGCAGTGACGCCCGAGGAGTGCTTACAGCCTGTCGCACGGTGAAACTATCCTCCCTGCTGGTGGTCCACCCGAGCCTTCTCGACGGGTGTGTGTACCCTCCTGTTCCCACTGCGTCACCGTGTAGGCAGAAAGTAGCGAGCAATGCGCCGAAACGTCCAAAAACTGCCTCTCTCAAACTCATCCAGCTGGCGAAGGCTTGTCGAATGCGCCGGCGAGGCATGCTAAGGCCTTATTCGACGTCTTGCAACTATTAATGATGCAGGGACATGTATGCCCTCTAGTGGCACACGCTAATGGGACTCATGTCGGGCTACGGCGCTACTAAGTGGCATCCTTCGTTGTGCTCGCGCTATTCGTTCATGCTGATCGATTTTTTTTTCAAATGAGTTAATTTATTCGAATTTACCCAAATAACCACAATAATTGTATCCAGGAATCTACATTACTGGTCAATTATAATTATTTAAGACCCAATCTATTATTCCTCTTCCACAATTTTCCCAATTCCATGATGAATAACATTAAAAAACCAATTAAATATGGAATTCCTTTTGGATTATTAAAAACAGAACGAAGTGTTCAATATATTAATAATAATAATAATGATATTTATGGTATTTTCGTCAAGATAAACAACCAATAATCGATCAATTAAATTTGAACTTCATAACACACACACAGTTAGCCATTCTATTTTTTAATTCCCTTTTCCAATTTTTTTGCATTAATTAGGTAGCAATTTTGACTATAATTATTTTTAAAATAATTCTTAAATAAAAGATTAATTATGTTAAAATATTTCTAACCTACATATGTATTAATTTTTTATTCGAAATTTTAGTAATTCGTTCTACTTTTATTCCCAATATTTTGTCATTCATGAATTACATAAAGGCAAAACTTTTTATTTCTTTCACTTCAAGGTATTTTTTTTAATTTTTAAACATTTCTCTATGTAATTTTACTATATCGATATTTTTCTCATTTTTATATATTATATAAAAACTATTAAATAAAAAATACATAAAATTATATAAAAATTATAACTATGTAATATACAAAATATTAAAAATGAATAAATTATAATAATGTATTTACAAAATAAACATGAGTCCTTGTTTATATGAAAATATAATTTAATGTTACAAGATGCCAGGGGCGTATCCGACATCGTGAGGGATGGAGATCTTAATAAAAATAAAATAACTAAATTTGATTCTTAATTTATCCACACAGCTATAATTATTTACAAAATTAAACCACCTATCTCCCCTATTAATCTTTTTATTCTCAATGAGCACAATATTTAATGTATATCTCAATTCTAATTAATTAAAATACTTATCAATGTGTGTATATTGGTTATAGTAATTCACACTCATTATTTAGACATATTCAAAATGTCTTGTCACTTATCCAGTTCAACAGTCCACTGTACCGATGCTAGCAGTTCCCAGTTGTCACGCTCGCCGTCAATCGTCACTTCGCTGTCTTCCCACATTTGGCGACACACAACTCTCCAAAAACTAGACTCTCTGCTCGGAAGTCTGTTGCGGCCTAAAATAGTCTGGCCGGCCTGATCTAGAAGGTTCGCCACACCCCGAGTAATGCTAAAAAGATGACAAGAACCTTCTTGCTAAGATAACCCCAGAAATTCAATCCGCACTCCTCGGGTTACTAGTCTGGCCTTGACACATTCCTTCGCTCGCTCAAGCAGGAGGAGGAAAGGGAAACTATGCAGTCCAGCAAATAAAAATAATTAAAATGTAATAAAAAATTAAAAGTATGCAACAAATATATAAATAGGTAATTTACACACATATATATATATATATATATATATATATATTGCAATTCAAAAAAACTTTTTTTAATGAATGAGTTAAAAGGATATTTAAAGTTTTGAAAGGCAAATGTTTCTCTGCTTAAATCAAATAAATGGAAATTTAAATATTTATAATAATAATTATGAAGTCTAAATTTTTACTGGTGATGCATTTTGTTTTGCTAATAATGTTTATTTTTATGAAAAATATAGCTGAAGTACATGAGATTCTCGTGCTAATCATCGAAGCAGTGAAATAATTGACATAACTTCAAATTTTTTCCCTTTCCAATTTTTAAGGATTTAAATGTCACAACACAGGAATATTTTTGAAATAATTGATAATCTTGGAACAACTGCAAAATATGTAATAATTTAATGCCAGATTTTGTAAATGTTGGTTTTAAACAGAAAAAAATAACAAAAGTCAACATGTTTACTCTTTAATGGTCAGTTGGATTGCCTATGAGGATAAAATCACAGAGGTGAAATCCTTGTTTTAGTCCTCACAATAGACAAAGAATTTTAACATGTTTCTTGAGTGGGCCTCTGCTGTTGTCATTGGAGCAAAACTTGCATCCTTTAACAGACATTGCTCAAACATACTAATGATGCCTCGCTGCACTCTAATGGATTTCTTAACTGCATTTTCGCCTGCCACTGAACAGCCCTGGTAAATGTCGCTGCGGGGTGTGTTTGAAGCAACAGCATTGAACGCACTGCTGAATATCTCAATGTGGGTGTACAAGATGATACATGTGCAGTCACGCGCTAAGTACCCTCACCGGTTCCTTGCATCACCCACATTGTCTCTTAAACTCTCAGCTGGTCATTCACGAGTATACTCCTGTACAGTTTCCTGGTTATTAGTGTTCTCTAAATATTAAATTTACACAGTACAAGCTCTATCATACACAGCTGATTCACTATTTACTGAACAATTTCCCAATTGGCATTACTTGCACAATGTATGGTTACCAAAATATGTTAGCAACATAACCATGAAGGCGATATCCAAACTTTTTAACAACACTGTTTTATTTCATATGTTATGGGTTTTGGGTTAATTACACTTGTTGGTGTGCCACGTTAATATTCTGAGTTTTGTGAGTAACAAGAGTTTTAAAAGTAAAAAGGAAATTTCATTTCTCTCTGAATGACAGCTTCAGTAGGCAATTTTAGTAATTTTGGAAACTCAAAATCAAGTAAGCCGGGGAATGTCACAAATGGGACGTGGTCTTTGGGTATACAGTATGCAAGGATACAAACACAAATATGTGATGAAGAAAAAACTGTAGTGGAGTTCACGCCCGCCACAGGCAGGACCACAATTTATAAAAGGCAACTGGCGCTCAATGCCCTATGTGTGTCGTTCTGGCAGCCAGAGGAGTGCACGAGGTGAGATGCATAAAGAAGTAGGGATTGCCATCACATCTAAAGCAACGTCATTAGAGACGATGCAAGTTACTCAGAGAGGGAAAGGAATGCATTTGCCTGCAGAGTGACTTCATGGCAAACCAATGACAGGGTGGCCACACAGGATTACAACCCGGGTCCTTCTCAATGAAAGTGTGAAGGCTTACCAATGCACCACCTTGCTTGGTGAGGTGAGATGGGGATGGAGCAGCCGCAGGAGAGAATGGGAGCACCTCAAGTAAACCTCTACACCACTGCATGGCCTGCCGCACACCCCAGCAACGGTACGCCAGAGCCTGAACCACGGCTCAGTGGCTGTACAATGGAGCTCACAAAACAGAATACAGACCTATTAAGTTCAGCGACAGGCAGGGGCATAGCCGCTCTAGATTATTTCTTTGGTTTGCACATTGCTATGAAGCAGGTAAGCGGCGTCCTCCACTCTTACTATCCCTTGTGCTCCAGGAAGGAGAATGGTCCAGATTTATTGTAAATACACTATTCTGGAGCAATTTGGGGTTTTTTTTAACATTGTCTATACCTTTCTACATTTCTTGTGGTGGTGATCTTGGTGTTTTTTGACTTTTACCTCACAATTTACGCAAACATTTTATATGTTCCCCAAAATCGCAATTAATACATGCAGCAATGCACCTAGGCAATTATAAGTCAAAGTGATTACTAACGTCAATGCATACCATTTTATAAAATTTTTGAACATTTTTTAGAAAAACCTGTTTTCTTCATGATTACCAGCCCTTGTTGGCTGTTGTCTACATATGTGTAATTCAAAATAAATTTTTTTATAATGTAACCTATTACAAGAACACAAGAATTAGTAAATAATCAAAAGATAAACAATGAGGATGGAGTATTCATAAAATTGTGAAAATAACTGGACGAACAATGCAAATGAACACAATGACTAGTTGTGCACACAGGTGACCAGGATGCCATGCGCACAAGTTCTTGTGACATATTGCAGGTTTCTCGTGACCTACGACAAAGTATTGGAATGGCGTACATGTCCACGTTAATGGTTTAGTTAACCATTCATCCTCAATGTAAAAACCACTTCTAAATGTACAAAATAGCTTTAAAATAAACAGCAATACAATTCTACAGCTAGTTGTTAAAACTATTAGCATTTTCGCACACCATATTTGTGTAAAATTGTGTCTGTTTCACTATATTAATATTAAAGTAATAATACAAAATGAAAAGTAACACAAAAATATTGAAGACATTTTATGCACAACCGACATAACAGCTTACAAACAATAAAGTAGTGAAGTATCTGCAAATGTAATTTAGCCTTGTATTGCAAAAGCCTCGGACATAAGACTAGCAGAACTTGTTCTTTACTACTCTGATAAAACAATGTGGTTTAAAAAAATAGCATTTGCGAATAATACCCCAGCAAGACCTGTGTAGCATTCAGTTAGTGTATGGTTGGCTACAGTGTAAATGCAACAGTGATAGACTGTAGTGTGCCAGTATTAAGTCGTGAGTTCTGAGAATATGATAATGCTAACATTTTAACTCTTTTGAGAATGGTGAATACACAGTTCCCATATTGGCCTAATAAGTTTCACCAACTATAAGAAATCATGTTAACTAGTGACTACAAAAGCATGCTAAGAGTTTAACCTAATATTGTCCTCCTACGACATTTGATGCAACTATACCAAGTTAATTACGGAGACAAAATTAGAATATTATGTTCCAGTTAAATTTAACACTTTAATAATTTGTTTGACAATGTCTATTGCAACTGTATGTTAATTACTACGGTAATAAATAAACTAAATAACTCGAAAATATTTATTAATCATGAAAATAGAAACAGTCAATACTCGGGCGTAAATTAACGAACATTACAGTTGCAGACGTATTTGATTATAAACAATGTACTAAAACATTTCCCACATCTGCAAGATAAAAAGAATATCTGCTGAAAGAGATGTATGCCAGTAAAATGGTTGGAATAGAGCTGTCTTACCGGTGACAGTTCCTCGCCATCGCTGTGGTCAATCTGAGACGACGGCAGCTGCTGTTTGTGTTTCGTAGCATCTCGACAATGTTTATTTCCGAGCTTGGGAGAGTTCATCCCGTACCAGCAATTGTAACATTTATCCCGCGGTAACGACGAGTCACGTCATAATAACCCTATCTACTTCACGCCATGTAATCATGTTGTTCAAAAACTGAACAATTTCTAGTATACATTGCAGTGTGGCACGAACAATAACAATTACTCAACACGACCGCATCTACACAAACTCTCATTTCTACACCACGTTTCAATTTTCCTTCCAACAAGGCCAACTCCCGTAGTTTGTCAACGAATGCTTCTGTCAACGCTAACGAACTCTACTAAACGCGAAACAACCCTATTGTCAAAACAAAGAACACACATCAGATACGTTACTTTTCAACTCGTCGTCTGCTTTATTGCTACATTCGTCTGCTACCACAGAAAAATATGCGAGTTAACTCTCTCTCAAAGAATTCTGATAGTCGGAACTAGCGCTTTGTGAACGTACCGCAAACTACAAAAGTTATTATATTGTTTTTAACGAAATGTATTTTTACTATTACCGTTCATTATTTGTGGAAGTATATAGAACACGCATTTGGGCAAAAAATTTCTTTTACACAAAAATAGGTTGAGGAGTGTACCCAACGGAACATAGCAACAGTAAGCTGTAGGATATGACATTGAGTGGTAACCTCACAAAAATTAATACTTGGCATTTTCAAGCAAACTGGGAACCATTTCAAACAAACAATATTCATAAAATTCAATTACTAAAATTTTATTTAATGAACAAAAACATTAGTTAATTTGCTTTATAATGAATTGAACTAAATAATATTTCAAGTCTGCACATAAAAATTTATCGCAACATTTTATATGAAAATGGTTTTTAAAAAAATTCTAAAAGTAAATATTTAGACGTATCTACACCCCGAGAACGACGCGAAAAAAGTAATCAAACCCTAACAAATTTTTTTTTATTTTTAATTGTATATTTCCTGTTTAAAAAATATGCATCCTTAATAAGTAAAAACTCTGCGAGTACAAGCAAACTAATTTTGCGTTTTGAGTAGCGAAAATAGGTACTTGCACAGAGATACCCTCTGTCAAGCAGATCCTTATTAGTCTCATTTACACTTTGCTAAACAATGTCAAACTCCATCATATACAATCTTACATTCTAATATCTGCAAATTAGCATATAAAATTCCCGACATATACACATTAGTTCATGCAATTCATTTTCAGTGACATGGACCACTTATACGTGGTCTGGCATGTCCCAGTCATCACGTAATCGGCCCACAGTGCTGCACCAGTGAGGCAAGCAGGACACACATGTCATGCGTCCCGATACCAATCCACATCGTTCACTTGGGATCGGGTCATGACCCGATACCGAGTGATCCAACCGAGTGCCTGTGGTGTCCCTAGAGATATCTGTGTAATTAGGATAGGAATCAAGTGTTAGAATGTGTATTAAATAGCATTAGAATGTATCATCCATGGGCAAATGTTCGTGAAATTCGCTCTTAGGGGAATGCGAAGTAATCGCAGAATAAATGCACGTCACATGCATATTTAATGAGGCGTAGAATAGCTAGGCTATGGTATTTGAAGTGTTCTATATATTTTTCCGAGTGCAATTGTGTCTCTAATAAAACCAATTAGTGATATGGAACATAATTAGTCTTTCTTTCAACCTGACTATTCCGGTCGTAGAGTGCCTCAAAACTTAACAGATCTAAATTTCCCACATCCTCTGATTGGCACCACATAATCAGGTTTGCATTTAAATTATTGCTTAATTAATAACTCTTAACTCGCTACAGGATTAAGAAAATTAACTTAGAATGTTTCAGTGTTTTATTTGTATATGTTTCAAGTTCTATGTTGACGAGGTCAGTTAATTACATTACCTCTCAGAGTGGAGTGAGTTATAGGCAATGACACCGCTCGCCTGTGCTACCACCCAGCAGTCTGATTCCACGGGTCTTAGGTGCTGCACATGCGTCGCATTACAGGGGACTTTCATATTTTTTTCTGAACACATAACTGCAATAGATTAACGCAACTTACCGGAACTTTTATTTAGTTTACCAACAGTCTTCCCCGCATTCACAGAACCCCTCCATCAGCTCAAATTTCCATCAACGGAGGTTTAATTAATATTGTAAGTTTTTGCGCTATTCTTGGCCTTTTTGTACAGTAACGGCCGCTTGTAGGCCTTGTAGCTCAGGTCCGCTTTAATTTGCATTGTATACATGTAACTGTGTACACTATTCAGCAATACAATTTACTTCAGTTAACTGAAACTTGTGAGTTCTCATTTAGTGTTGTATGGCAGTGTGGTATGACATAGGGCCTTGGCTATATCCAGGAAGCCGTCACGCCTTAAGTGGGCATTCTTCATTTATAAGGTACGAAGGTAGTATTAAGGCATGCTGGGGAGCCTGAATATCCTGGCTATATATTACTTTGCCTGTAAATTTGTACCGTGTGTGTCAGGGGATACAGCCACGTGGTCGTTCGGCCAACGATCCTGCGAAATATGACTCCGTGCTCAACCAGTGAGCTGGCACCCATTCTATTCGAAATAGGAATATTGTGAAATATTCTGACTTTTCTTAACCTAGTCGCCGGACGACGTCCACATTACTATACTCGACCGCTCATGTAACGTTAACAGCCTCAAACATTCCTGTTTCTTTACCGAGTCTATAAACAAAAAAACCACAACACTCAGGTTTAAATGAAACGTTCAATGTAATTATCATCTCGTTATATTCTCTTTAACAGTCATTTTCGTGGATATGTGCTGTGCTCTAGAGGCGAAAAAAATTCGAATTATTTTGAAATTACTTCCAATTAATACTGTCAGAAAAACAGTGATAAGCAATTGAAAATTGGCTGTGAAGAAATTATAGAACATGTTATAAAACAAAATTTTGCAGGAAAACGAAGCATGAAATAAATTGAAGGAGAAAATGGCCCCGATCATGACATATATATGATACCATAGAGCAGTCAGGGAATAGAATTCAATAATAATTAAAGGTAATTTGAAGAAAAATCTGATTGTTTGAAAGGACCTTTAATGATAACAATATATATATGGTCATATTTATACTTTTATAAAATGCCTGACATGATCCATGCATTCACATGTGCTCTCGTGACAACTTGTACCTCCACAGTCACTTACAAAACCTTGCCAACACTGGGCCGAGGCTACTCCTCGGCCACGAGCACGATATATTGTACCAGCAGGAACAGAACACACCTGCCTCGTCGTCATGTACCACGTGACTCAAGTGACCATCTTGCTTTATTAACCTCAAGAGGTGACTCTTGGGGGCTAGTAACAAGTGGTCCAACAAGGTGACACCCGAATGCCATAGCCAACAGGATTTACATGACGAAGTTACACTCCAGGGGCCTTGGGTCTACAGGAGGTGGAGAGTCGCTCCTTACAGGTGATAAAGTTAACTTAAATTAATGTTCCAGTTTATAAACGACGAAAAAACTATTGTTCGTGATGGTAGACAAAGAAGTTGTTAAAGTGCTCGGGAGTAGCGAACCGCGCAGCCTGCTCCTATGAATACCTGCTTCAGACTCAATTGCTGCTGTCATCGGTCTGGATACATGCTGTGAAGATGCTGATAGTCGGAAATGCATGAGCGTAAATGAAGAGTGCAAATAGGGTTAAGCTCATAATAATTATATTAAATGGGTGGGAAAATTTCCTTAGATAATTTGAGACTCAACATTGTACGTAACGAAAACTTAATCGTTCTACAAACAACACAAGCAAATGTATTATTAATGACAACACACTTTCCTGTTGTTAAGTTTCACACTTTCCTGTTGCTAAGTTTACGTGCACGTACTGGTCTATCGGAGTTCGTAAACCTGTTGACTGTTGAAAAAATAAACATATACACTTTTACACTGGCACTTTACTTTGACATAATTTGAAATCACCTTTAAAACCACAGTTCACTTGTGTAGACTATGGGTAAAATGAGAATGATTAGCCTTTGCTTATAGGGACCACTATCACTCTTAAACACTCTGGGTTGAGCAATGGCATTGGTTGTTCGTGCACGTACTGATCAGGGGTATACGGAGCTTGGTGTGCCTTCATGCATGATACACCCTGATGGCGCAGCATTTAGTGTCAGCACACATCCAGGTCGGTTGGAATCCAAACCATCAGCTTTTCCTGGTGTCACCCACATGGTCAAATCAAAATGGGACCGTCAGCAGACTCGTGCGGTGCTGGGCACAGCGGGTGTTTTTCCAAACACCATCGTGATACTGTCGCTGACAGCTTCGCCGATGTTCTAGTCGTCGGCACAGTGCTCAGCCAGGGTTTATGTTGTACTGTGGTGCAGAGAGCAGTCGTGTTTGGGCTCACATTATATTTTAATATAATGTTCACAGCCTAGGCCCTTTTAGTAGTATTAGTCATCTACAGACCGAGTGCCGAGTCCATGTAAATTGGCATGTGTAAGCATAAGGGCACATGCACAACCAAGAACAAGGCAAATGTTTTAAACCCATGCTGGCATTTTGTTTTAACCCACTCTGCGTTCATAGGGCGCTGAAACCCTCTTACCGCACAACAAAAGTACGTAAAAGCGTGTAATGTGGCTCACAGGCTCACCAACATAAAGATAAAAAGAAGGTAGGCATTATGGATTACATGCACCTTCTCATCTACAAGTACTGTAGACCTCAAGAGGATTACCGGGACCCACGTGCCATCTACCGCACGACCCTCAACTAACTCGTGTTCACCGAGCTATAGTGCTGATAATTCATCAGTCAAACCCCTTAGTATGAAAACACGTCGATGTGGGGCACTCTTGTCGCCATCTCTGGAACCACCTCTATGCCACCTTTGTAATATTATTGACTGCTGTAAAATGAAATATAATATTTGTGGAAAAATACCAATTATAGCTGACTTTGTGTAAATATTTTTTCCGACAGATGAAGTATTTTGGTCGAATATATATAATACAGTTCTGCTGTACAATATAAAACAAATACCAAATAAAGTGATGTGATTTGAACCCTCCCATGTCCTTCACATCTGTACTTCTGTTCGTTGTGCCCCCTATCTAGCAGCAGTCCTATCAAGTACTGTGATTGCGGTCATCAGCACCATCATTACCTGAGACCTTAGGAATGCACTCGCTTCCCCGGTGACCACTTGAATCAGCTAATAGTCCTGCTTTCGTTCGACCACGAGAGGATTGCCAGGACAGTCTTGTCGTTCGTGTTACCCAGTTGAGAACCATAAGCTCGCTTCACTCATCATGTCCTTGTGACACTACTCAAATAACTGCAACATCAGGCTAGCCGCAATTTAGGCACCAAATGACAGGGAAGTGTCATTGGCTTGGCTGGTTGGTTGGTAAAGGCAAGGGCCGAGTAGCGATTAAGGTGCTAAGAGGAGGTTAAAAAGTTAGGTTTAACCAACAGGTGCCAGTCATCACCAACAGACGATGACATGATGAAGATGATGATGATGACAACGACGATGCTTTCTCGTGGTCGACCACCCAGACAGTCTATGCTTCAGGAAGTGTTATACCTATTACACTTCTCAAATTTGTATCTTGGTATTGCATGCCTATTACAGGCTAACCTGCACACCTTACACAATCAGAATAAAACATATTAACCACCATATAAATTAAGCAAGATGTGAAAAGAGGTATTAAGACTTACGTTTCTTGGTGGGTTTCTGGGGTCCTGTTCCCCTTAATGTACAAAGGCAGTGCTAAAAAAAATACATATGTACGTAATCTTCAAAACATGTATAT
>NQII01000806.1:624462-635603 GCA_002778355.1 Clitarchus hookeri
ATATATATATGAGACTGTTCATATAAGTGTGTGGAAAGTACACAGGTTATGCGAACACTGGGCCTACGTCTGCCAGTAAGCTTCACTGCAATAAAGCTTAGGTTCACGAGCCACATGCTTACTTGAAGTAAAGGTTGTGAAATTATGCTTCCTCAGTTGTTGCAAGCCCCGGGGAAGATGGGGCTGTATGAAAAATGTGTTCCAGAATATTATAAACTATTGAAAACTAAAACATCATCAGCGAAAAATTTGAAGGTGCCTGGAGCACTGCCAGCTTGCTCCAAGAGACCCCGGGTTACGACTGAATGTCGGGTGGGAATGTAGCCTGCTGCATGCAGCTGGTCATGTGACAAAACTATGCTACTTGCAAGCACAACAGTCTAGCAGCTTGGCTCAGTACAGCGTCCTGCCTTCCATACAGTTTTCCACGCCGCCATTCCACCGCGTTAACCAGCCAGTGTCTCCTCAGTGCACAGTGCAGTGCCATGTGCAGTGTAGTGCGAGAACAAGAGAGAGCAGATTAACGCCTCACAACTTCATACCCACCCCATAGGGTGATGGTGCATTATGGCGGACTAGGCACACATTGATGATATAGAAATTAAAGATTAAATAATAAAAAGTAAAAGAAAGACACCAGGCATGTGGAGGTACATTTATGCTCATATAAGCATTTCTGAGCCATAATTATATTTATATAAGAATTCATGTATTTCTCACCTCAGTTGTTTCACCCTCATTTCATGCCATCCACAATGAAATTGTATTTGTTCATGTGCAGGGTAATATTATGTATTTATTTATTCATGTTTAATGCAAGGGGCATGTTCATTTAGTTGTGAAAATGTTTTAATTCAACAGAACAAAATGCAGGGCGATCCGCAGGCCGCCATAGTTCTCCCCTCGTGAGCTCTCCAGATTAAGTCACCGTCGAGTGTCTCAAAGGGTTCTCATGGGCTGCATCGTGCTTCGGATGCTTCACGTTTTTGCATCAATTATCTTTAGCTGCAAGAGGCTAATGTAACATACTGAAACCTGTTTTTTTTTTCTGCACCCAGAAATGCCACCCCATATTACCTGGGAATAGCATCGCCCGGAGAAGCTTAACACACCAGTAATTCATTGTTGTGGACACCTGTGTACGTTCGCAGTTCTGGTTATCTGGCAGGCCGCAGGTCAGAACCAGTGTAAAATTTTTACCTAGTGATGTAAAGTTTTGTGCAATTGTAATTACTCACAAGTTTTCAGACTTCATATTTTTCATTTCAAACACCGCCTCCGGACGTTTGGGGTGCCCTGGGTCTGCTACAACCCTGGTTAACCCCTAATTTGATGTAATTTACCCTAACAACCAGCATGTTCAACTGTGAGTTTTTTTCATTAAAAGGTGTATGGATCAGCCTGAATATGCCTACTTTATTCCGACATAAGTATCAGGCACAGGGAACGCCTGGTTTTTCTGTTCATAGGGGCTCACCCTACAAGTGGCCCAGAGTGTATCCTATGTAATCATCATCATCATCAGCAGTAATCAACACCGCCTGCCGATGGTGTCTGGCGCCTAGTTGGGTATCCGAATCCAAACCCACCTAAGAATGCTTTTCACCAACCTCTCAAAACTTACATTAACCCAACACCACCCTCGCCCAACTTCGTGGCGAATTCGTATTGCAGATATCTGATGACCTACAAAATTTAACTGGCATTAAATTATTAAAACAATTTTTACAGTTAGGAGAATATGCATAGAACATTTTAAAACATACAAATCTTGCAGATAAAATATAAATATAAAAATGTAAATGTCACATGACATTAAAAAGTGAAATCCATTTTCAACAGCAACAATGAAAGAAAAATGCAAATTCTTTAAATAAGTTTCCGATGGCGACCTGCGCGTGGTACACTCGTCGGTATGCTGCTTTATTTATTTTAATTTAGTTTCGCACCCTGCTGTTATAACCATAAAGATTTTATACTCTTCTTAGAGTTCACCCAAAATTTCTCATACTCTGCGAGACAGATCCAGCCCACGGGGAGTGTAAGGGTTGTATGACATACATACTATTGTACACGCACAGTGCACTTCACATATACTGAACTTCACCATCCACCATGATTTATTAATTTAATTCATTTATCAAACGATAAAATACATTTTTGTGTACAGTTGAAAACATTCACTCTTGCGGAAATAGCGGCCTATTCGTAGCTTAATGCATTCAATAATTCCATACACAAAATAACAATTAATTTAAGTTTCAAGGAAACATTTCGCACCAAGGGAAAATAAAACACAACTTTCTCTACGTTTGTATATCCCGAATGCCTGATGTTAGTTGATCTCTTAGTAACTACGGTTGCTGCAAAGTGTACTTATATCTTGTCTTGGCTTTTCTGTTACTCATTGTTTCCTCGTTCTATGGCCACATTTTTGTGAAAGCACTTATAGGTTATGTTTTGAGTGGAACCTGTTGCTAACAATAATCTTTCGTTAAAATGGTAAGTAAATTGTGGTAATAGTCTATTTGAAATGTTTGGTCTTATGACAGTAATTATTTAATCTAGCAATATGAAAAGCGCATGGATCTTGGCGATGAAAGGCGTTTGTTGTACTTCCCGTTAATGGTTTTAAGTTATTTTAGAGGCCTGGACGTAATTATTTAATATCCTTGCCCTAGAGCTGTGCTGATTTACAGAAAGAGATTGGTGATAAGCAATTTGAACCAAGTTTTCGTCGGCTGTATTGTAGCATATGTTTTTGCAATGCGTTTTTGCGTGTATAGTTGGTTAGCAAGTTAAGATGTGTTTGAGGAGCGATACTTATGTTGTCAGGGTAGTTGTTGAGGGGTAAAAAAAATTCCCCGAAAATGGTATCTGTCGACATTACTAATCAAACAGAATATGAATTTCGTAGGGTCAACACGATATTCGCAGTTTATACTACGAAATGCTATAGTGTCTAGGGCTAAGAATGTCAGTGAAATCATGGAGTAAAACACGTTAATGTCACGTAAAACATTTATCAGTAGGGAGCCACGGTGGTTTAGTGGCAAGCAGGCTAGTTCGCCTCCCACCACGGAGAACTGCGTGGGAATCGTGCCGGACGATGCTGCTGGTTGGCGGGTTTCCTTGGCGATATCCCGTTTAACCCGTCCTTGCTTTCCGCCGCGGCTCCATTCTAACCTCATTTCACCATCTGATCTCGAAACCTCTGTGTTAAGAGCCACCCAAATATCTCTCAACTGAACACATGTCACTAGGGTTGCTTAAATGCGTTTAATGCAATAAGACCACAGTAGGTGGTATTGGAAAAAGAACAGTAAAAACTAACAGGAATTAACTACGAATATTAAATTATGTTGGAATAAGATTTAATCCTGTGAGTTCCCTTTGTCTATGCTCAGATGTGCAACAGCATGTAAGCACAGCCACTCCCTGAAATTTGATTCACCTATCATGAAGTTAGGTTCAGTTTGTCAGTACACAAGCATTATAATTCTCACCCTAACATGGATTATGGCACAGTAAAATCCACTACAGTCGATATATTTAGATGCTAACATAAGACTACGTACAGCCCATTAAAATGACCACCTTTGAAAATAACCAAAAAATGACGTGAAAGTTATTGAAATCGCTGAACCAATTACTGATTTTTGCCAAAATGTTGTTAATGGCTGTAGAAAGCAAACGAAGAATGTTTGATTCACTATTTTCAGTGGCACCACATCATAATATGATTAAAATATTATAGCTCAATATGCAAACAAAGTCTCTCAATGTATTGTGGATGTATGAAGCCAGAAATGTGTGTGGAAACCAAAAATACTATTTGAAAAGTATTTTTTTTTTGCTACAAGATGCAAAAGTAAATTGTTAGATGCCAAAAGAAATAGGGGTAATTATTCAGAGTAGCAGCTTTTCTGTAAAAAAAAAAAAAAACCCCCAAAAGTGGTGTATTACCACTGTACTAATTACGCAGAACACGAATATACTAGGGGCATTAACATATAACTAATATAAATCCCAAATTTGATAGTGGGGAGGGCTATAAAGATCAGGGAATTGTGTGGTAAAGCACTAAAAATACACCTGCAGAAAATACAAAAACACCCCAAATTAACATTTATCCACCAAATTTGTCCACAGAATTTCGAATTTCGGAATATGTGCCCACCTAACCCCATAATGAGTGAATCACTATTTTACATTTTTAATCTAACCTAGGATTGTAGGGTTTTAATCTAACCTAGGATTGTAGGGTATTATCTAACCTAGGATTGTAGGGTGTTAATCTAACATAGGATTGTAGGGTGTTAATCTAACCTACGATTTTAGTCTAATCTAGGATTTTATGGTAAAACACACCCGAAGTATATGAATTAACTCACCTTACCTCACTCGAAAAAACACCATGATCTACTAAAACGTCCAACAACCCGCCACATAGCCAAATATTACACACAGAAGCACTCATTCTTGCACCTTCCATTTTTAAATCACAAACCTTCACACAATCAAATTTGGATATGCGCAACACACACACGCCATGAACCGCACTGTCTCGCATCTAAACTGCAACTAACATATGGTGACGTCTTCACATCCACAGCCTGACGGCACAATGCACATTTGTTTACGTTACTATAGCATTACTTCATAAAACATCATGGCGTCCAACGTAAACAAAGTGGACAAACTGCTCGTACTTTTATGTATTTATTTAGTACGTTCTACTTATTTTACCATTGCGCCCTCCTGAATATTAACAAGGTAAGCTGTGCAGAACCCATTTATGCCACTTTTGTGGGTCTAGGACGTTTCCTTCAGAAAAGCAGCTACTCTGAATAATTACTGAAATAGGCTACAAGAGTTCTTTTGTTTTCTGTCGATGATTAAAATGTGTTAATGTGTATGGAAATAAAGTTTTTTGGGGTAACAGAGGATACTGTAGCTGTCTGACCTGGGACTGATTGTCGTGATTATGGCAACCGTGGTTGGCTGTTATTACAGAAGCCCCTGATGCTGCACGGGCACGAGCGATCCATCACGCAGATCAAGTACAACCGTGAGGGAGACCTGCTGTTCTCCTCCGCCAAGGACCAGTGCCCCAATGTGTGGTACTCCATCAACGGGGAGCGCCTGGGGACCTTCGACGGCCACCAGGGGGCAGTGTGGGCAATCGACATCAACTGGGAGACCACCATGTTCATGTCCGGAGCTGCCGATCAGTTACTCAGGATCTGGGACTGCGCGACGGGTACGTGCGTCTTGTTTGCTGAATTGAGTGACATGGCACTGTGGTAAGTTTTTGGACCCACATGGGAGAGGAGTCTGGCCATCTTGATTTCGGTTGCTATGGTTTCCCGAAATCACTCCAGGCGAATTCTGGGTTGGTTCCGTACTACAAGTCACGGCCAATTCCTTCCCCATGCCAGCTTCTTGGAGCAACGTGCTCTGTGTCTAAAATGATCTCAATGTCGACAAGACAATACATAACGTACCTACCATCTAAGTTGTGTCCATCCTCATTCAAAATAGATAAAAGTCTACGTAAACATGTACCCTGCCTCACTGGTTGTTACAGCAATGGAACTATTATTATTTTGTTGATAAAATAAGCATCTGCAAAGCTGTGTCGTTTGCTGCTTGACCCAATGATGCATGCAGCATGGGATCCAAGGGCTAGTGTAGTTATTGAGAGGAGATAATGAACTCTTGAGTAGAGAAAACCTGTGGCCATTATCCATCTGCACAAGCACGTGTTAATCTGCCCCAGAAACCCAGGGATCAGCCTCAAACTAGGCCTACACGGAGAGGTTAACACTGTGCCGGGAGTTTATGGCCGTGGCTGCACTGGTCACCAGTAGCCGAGCACCTTAGTCCCTTTGAGAAGAGGAAGGGACTGTTGNTTTTTTTTTTTTTTTTTTTTTTTTTTTTTTTTCATATTTTCCGGATGCAGGCTTGTCTTGGGCGAGTAGTATATGTATTCAATGGTTTTAAACAAAAAAATGTGGTATCTCATTTTAAGTATTTCACAGCAGGTTGTGAAACTTTTCAACAAAATACCTGCAGTATAAATTTTCTCCTTTGTACATAATAATTTGGTCCCGTGTGTGTGTACATAAAACCGTGGAATTACGTTCATAGTGCACGTCACTCGACTAGTGTGAATATTTGCAGGCAAGGAGGTGGGCAACATCCGAGCTCAGTCGTCGGTGCGGACGTGTAACTTCAGCTACAGTGCCAACATGGCTGCCTACTCCACAGACAAGCAGTTACGCCAACAGTGTGAAATGAACATTATTGATGTGCGAACTGTCGACGAATCTATAGGTACGTCAGAGATGTATAGTTAACCACTGTTGAACCTCTGTTTTTTGTGGTGTTATTCACCTTACCTGAGTTTCGTATATGTGACACAGATGTAGAGAGTAATACATGTATAGAGTCATAGAGATAGATATGCAGATGTAACGGAACTGTAGAGGTATGTGCTCAGACTAGTCAAGAAGATATTTTAAAAAGGACTTCTCTTTGTTGTACTTGTGTGGTGTGTGAACTCACAAATAATAAAATTTGTAGTGTGAAAGGAAAAGAGAATTTTAAATGAATAATTATGTAGAAACTTGTCGGACGTACGAGTGATGCATAACAAAATTCCTACTACGTCGCTTAATTCCTCTTTGCTTGTGGCTTTTGGCTGTGCGATAATGACGCCACGCCCTTAGAGATATTCTGAGCGTGGGAAAATGCTAATTTCTTACAAAAGCAAAGTAAGAATGGCTGATTATTTATAAACAAGTCATGTAAGCACTTAATATGAAGTTTTTGAATACTTATTATCATTGACCATTGGAATTACGTGAGTATGCATGAAAACAGACAAGGCACAACATTTCCATACCATTTGTATGGAAATGAAACACTAACATAATAAACCCTTGAGAAATAAAATAATACAACTGCTTTCAATACTTCATAAACAAAGCCATTCACATGTAGTCCGAGTAATTGTAGTTTTATTGTCAAAATAAAAATACGTGTCAGAAATGGTGAATTCAAGGATAAAGTAAAAATTATTAAGTACAGAAATATCCAGAGGTATTAATCCAATCTATTAAAAAAAAATTGCTGTCGTTCAAATAGAAAATTAATATTTCAAAAGATCTGAAGGCTAAATCACCTCTCAAAATTCAGCAAGCAAAACTGGTAATTTGCATGAGAAAATAAAAGTTACTCTGGCTCATTAATTATGCAAAAATTAAGCTTTATTCCATGTTCATGATAATGCATGGCTATTTAGCTAGAGATTCTATCTGCTGGCTTCTGGTAAATGTTTGACACAAATTTTACGCCCTTCATGTAAATCAGCAAAAATAATTTAAAATTACAAATGCACTCGCTTAAAGATTTCAATTAAAATTTAAAATCCAAAGTTTAGAAATATGGTAGCGCACATTCTTTCAAAAATGCTGAACCATACCCTTACGGTACTGGTGGAGAAGGCAGCTCTCGTGGTTTGACTCGCTTAAAAAACTACGGCAGTGCGTTTGGAGCCTTTTATAATCATACGCTGCATATTTAATTACACTAGGCACCTCTCTAACACCTTTCCTAGCATCACGATGGACGATATATGCAAAATGTAAAAGATATTTTTGCAGCACAAAAGTTACGACGTATCGCTTTCCATGGCATCTATGGAGAGAGTACCTAATCAAGAGGGTTCACACGGGGACGCTACTTAACAACGGGAAATGCCAAGATAAAGATCGCTTCCTGAGATGTCGCTACCTTATCAGTTTTGTAATTTAATGCATTCCTCCGTGGCGAAATGGCTTGATTAAACCAGGTAAAGTGCAAAGAGAAAACGATGACCAATATAATTAACACTTCCATAGTTAATTGAGCTCAGTTCACATAGCAAAATAAATGAAAGAAATAGAACTGTCAAAATACGTTAAATGTAAACAAACCAAAATAAATAAATAAAAGTTAGAGGTGATGTCCTGAATTATAATTCTAGCTATACATAAGGGTAAAGGTTTTAACATTATGTTTAAAATAAATAAACATTCAACCCAAAATAAACTGAAACGTAAACAAATAACTTCAAATGCTGAAATTGTTATAACGCGTGTGTACATAAAGGATGAGTCTCGAGTTCGACCAACAAACTCCGCCCACATATTCCGTATGAAAATATAATTTGAAAACATATATGACCAATGGTCTAAACTGCTTCATAAAGGCAGTATGCCCCCTTGAAGTTAGAGCTAAAATACAACTTTAGTATAAATATTACAAAACTATTTAAAATGAAACAATGATCTTTATGTAGTTGAGCAAATATCTACAACCACTGCAAATCCCATCATCATCAAATGTTATCACAGAAAAAGTAAAGGTTGCAGGTCTTGTGCAGTTTGAGAAACTCGCCAATGGACATCAGTAGTGAATGCTCTAGTGTGTACCGTTGACAAGTGCTGTTTTAATTAATTATTTAAGTTATTTTTTTATATTTGTTTGAATATTCAATTGATGTTCCTGTGCACATCCACCAGATACAGACATTTCAGGCCGGTTGAAACGGTGGACACATAATTTCAACTGAACTGGACCCAAACGTTAGTTTCCAACCAATGGGCATTTTGCATACTAATGTTCAAACATGTCCCTAAATGGAAATATCGAAAGGTGTCATGTGAGGCTGTGAAGCCAATTCTACCAATCCAGCGCTCAGTGTATGCTGTATCCACATCTGCATATGCACATGGAGTGGAACAAGCTCCAGCGCTCAACTACACTGCTGAGTTGTGGATGGACACAGCGTGATAGATGGTCGTGCACAATACTATGGATTCTCTATCTGCCGTTTTTTCAGGGCACTGTCAAAAAAATTTCCATAAATTGAGCATTTCAGTAGATGAGGAACTGAAATTTACATTAATAAAATACAACTTCCTATGTTATTAAATTTCATGTTGAGCATAAAGAGAGATGTACATTACTTGTAAATAAAGTTTAACTAATAAACACAATAAATAGGTGGAAGAGACAAGAAAAGTTATGGAAGAAGTTGTTGTCGCTCCTAGAGAGATCTGGGATAAAGAGGTTTTTAGACGGAAGGTCGATGAATTTAAGCGGTTCCTGGAAGAACAAAATAAAAAGACCAGGAACACGTCAGATGAAACAATTTTAGCTAAAGAATGAAGAAATTCTGGAAGGAAAAGAAAAGACAGACCAGCAAACCAATTGTTAGTCGCGGTCCACAGTAGGCCAGACTAAAAGAGAAAACAAAGAAATACAGTAAATATGGGAGTTATTAATAAAAGTATTTTTGTAAAGAAGATATCAAAAACATTTCACCTCTAACCCTCCCAAATAGAGAATATCAGCTGTGAGCACGTTGATAGGTTATAGATGGGGCAGTGTGTTCACGGCGTGCTAGATGGAAAAGGGGAAGTATGAGCGGTGGGAGGAGTGGAACAGTCTACCCCTCCACAGGCTCCTTCCTCCAAGTTGCCACGCAACCAACTCCCACCCCACCAGCCGTGTAAGGAGAGGAAACGAGGTCATGACTGGCTCTGCCGAGTGTCGCAGATAACAGCTGAAGCTTACTCAATCCTTGTTGGCAACATCGTGCGAAGGAAGAAACGTACGTGACAGAGAGAGAGAGAGGACACGAAGCTGCCACACTGGTTGCTAGGGAACCACTTCCCCTCTCGCCAGTAATGTGAGGGGAAGGAGGAAGGTCGCGCCTGACCGCCAAACATCAGCAGCTAAGTGTGAGAGCACTGCGGTTAGCATATTTCACACCCAGTTTGCATAAACAACCAGCTTAAAAACAATCGATGTACAAAATTTTAAGTCGTGGAAACAAAAGATTTTTCAATCAGTGTAACATTCATAAACAATAAAAGCGGATAATTTTTTCATTATTTATATAAGGATTTTACTGGGACTACTGAACATTTTTGGTGGATACCATTTTCCAGTAGAGTCCAGTGTAATTAGTTGTATAGGTAATTTATTGTTTACAGATTATTTTACACTGGAAGAGTAAATGGATCATTTATAGTAATGTTACTGTCGTCTTTTATTTACCAAAAGTTCTCGTGTCACTAAATGCCTAATGTTTGTATATATCTATCCCATCCACATGTTACAGTATTTTGAAAAGTGTGCAATAGAGTTTTTGTGTTGTGTACTTCTAATTATTGTTTATGTGTACAGGTAGTTCGGAACCAATTCTGCGCATTCCATTCAGTGATTCAAAGGTCACATCTCTGTTGTGGGGTCCATTGGATGAGACAGTGATAGTTGGCCTTGAGAGTGGAGAGATTTCGCAGTGGGATCTCAGGGCAAGTATTTACGAGCACTGTGGCTTTGGTGAAAGACTTTATTTGTGGCTGTGTGTTCCGAGGAATGATGAGACACAGGGGTAGTAGTATAGTTATTTGTAAACAGCGTGAATAAATAATAAATGAATCCATAACAGTGAACCAGTTGCTTTCGACTGGCAAGCACAGTGTGTATTGTACAGCACATGCCATGCCTACTCTGGTGAGAGAAACATGAAGTAATTCCCCTTTAGTGTGGGATGAGATGAGTTGCCTGGCTCAGGGCAAGTTGAGAGTGAAAGAGAGTTGAACAGGGTGTTCCATATTATAATATACACGTATTCCTACCAATGCCAAACCAAGAAGAATTGTAACGTATTTTCTCCTACTTCACATCATTTCCTCCATTCTTCTGGTATGCCTATTATTGTGTGTAGTTTCGCGTTATAACAATAGTCGACGATAGCAAAATAAATTATCGCTGTAGCGAGTTATCGTTATAACAAAATTTACGGTGCCCCGTAATTTTTTTTATTGTATTTGCCCTTGTAGATCCTGTGTTTAAAGAATGTCGCAAACTATGTGTATGCAGTGACGAGTTAGTACAAAAAAATCTACGTCTGACAGCGGCATTATGTAACGACCAGCAGACACGACGTTGCTTCCTCCTTCATTCTTCTTCCCCTCCCCCAAATTTTCGGGCTGCGGGAGGGAGTTAGTTGCCTACCAATCAGTGTGCTAATTCACTCCTTGTGTCTCTCTTTCACCTACCTCTTCTCCTGTCTCCCCCCC
>NQII01000806.1:635625-651431 GCA_002778355.1 Clitarchus hookeri
CTCTTTGAAACCTGTCACGCCTCAAAGCAGAGCTTCCACATGTTTACGTTTCCCCTCCACTCCCTTTCTCATTCATGTTGCCGATCGATAAAGTCCTCCAAACCTTCTTTGTTTCCATCTTAAGGCATAGGATAGCCAACCTCTCAGGGTGAGAAGGGAAGAGGCGAGACTTTTTTTGAGAGGTGACATTCCAGCACGGAAAAAAAAATGGAAGCCGGCCGCCCACCACATTTGTTGACGTTCTTTTAACGACCATAGGGTAGTTATCTTACAGCACGCCACAAAGTTTTGGCTTTTAGCGTCGCAAGTTATTTAATTAAATTATTTCCCAAACATATCACTATCACCACACATTAATGTAAAAGAAGAATAATTTGGTAATACTAACAGGTGTCACAAATTGTTGGTGCAATTTTATTTAAAAAAAACTTCTTTCTGGTACTTGTTGCAAAAATCATGGTGCGCACTATACACGAGTAAATACGGTATAAACAATGTAGCATTGCTTTGTCTAGCAACTGTTAAGACATAATCATGCTTTTCCCCTTACATGCGACAATGCGATGACCTTGCAAGCGGCAGAGTCTTCCTACCCCCACAACATGAAAGGAGCGGTAGGCTGTTAGCATATCGCCGCTACCGTCCCCCCTTATACTTTTTCCAGCGTACCCCTCTTTTCTTGCCCTCGACTAGCTCTACTCCCATTCGTACCTCTCCCCTCTATCATACCTTCTTCCTTATCCCTCACAACACCCGCCCACTCCTCTTCTCTAGCTCCGGCCGACGCGAGTGGCGACACAGACTGACACAGGCTGGCTTGCGCGTGGCAAGTGGGTGAATGCCACTTGCGATACGATAAACATTTTAAAAATATGAGTTTACAAATTTTTGTATCACTATAGCAAAAGGCTTCATTAACATATTTGCGTTACAATCAAAATTAAGTACCTTTCAAATGATAGCGAAAATGACGGTTCATTTAAAAACTATCACAAATGGGGACGTGACGCTATAGGGCATACTCGTTATAACGTCCACTGTAGTCTGCTTGTATGTGTTTCATCCGAACTATATGCAAGAGCTTTTGTTTCACACTTTACCTGCGGTTATACTTGGGTTTCTCAAGCAGTACTTGGTATGTAGTGTGACCACTCCCGGGGGTAGCAGATACTGTTACCTCTCAGCTAGAGCTGGTTGGTATCAGCACAGATAGTTGTGCATTAGTGTTGGCTTGTGCATAGGACTGGGATGCTAATACGTTTAACTTGCTTGTGTTCACTTGTTCTTGCAGAATGGCAAGAACCTAAACACGGTGAAAGATCACACAGGCTCCATCAACGACATGCAGATGAGCAAAGACGGCACCATGTTCATCACGGCGTCGAAGGATAAGACGGCCAAGTTGTTCGACTCCGACACGCTGATGTGCCTCAAGTGCTACAAGACGGAGCGGCCTGTCAACAGTGCCGCCATCTCCCCCATTATGGACCACGTGAGTTCGGATTGCCGATGGTATCAAATACAAGCTAGGTTAATAAGCATTGAAGCAAGGAATAGATAACTTTGGGTGTTGAAGATGCTATTGCTGTAAACAGAACTCATCTGGATGTCTCCTAGACCTCACCAGGAAGACCCAGGAGCCAAGCCTACTGATCGCCGCTTGCACTAGCCAACCGTCATACCAAACATAATGTAGAGGTCATGTAACAACTCTGTAAAAAGGTGACATCACACAAGCATGTCAATATCGATTCTTTTGTTTTCGTTTCAGAAATCACCTCGTGAAGTTTGTCCCCGTTCGGTCTCACCCTGTACATTATTTTTCCAACAACCCTTTAAAATTTTACACAGAGTTCCTGAATGCTGGTGATGCGTGACGTCTGGTGATTGACGATGACGTCACGGTCAGGCAAGGTTTTGTGTGTTGGTCAGAGACACGGGTGGTAGGCTTAGCTGACTATTGGCTGCTAACGGGACCATCGATATAACTGCTGTGTACGATTACTTATTCATTTATTAGTTGTAATTTTCGAAGCTTTTGAAAAGTGAACATCTAATTTCTATGTCAAAGGTCAATGGAAACTAGAGTAGAGGCCTTCTTCTTCTGTGGGTGGACTCTCAAGTGCCATCTCTCGGTTGGCGAAAGTAGGCGTCTCTGTCATACGGGGTTGCATCAGCTGTGCGAGCTCATGCACTTAGCTGACTTCTAACATCTGACATAAAGGCGAAATGAACTTGGCTGGCTGACGTGTCCGTGGTTGACCCTGAGTCTTGGGGCGTGCTGGTACCAAGTCGTTTCCGGGTTCAAACCCAGCCTGGGGTGACGTGATGACACGTGAAGATGAGGCAAAGTGGTGTTTAAGTAATTGTCAGTTTGCGCCATTGATAACAAGTAGATGTAACATCACATTTTTCATCTGCTGTTAAATCCAAATACCTGTACATTTTATGTTTCCTAAACAACAAATGATTATGCAGAGAATAGATTTAACTGCATTCCTTTACAAATATTGCTGTCAATGCATGCGTGTGAATATAAACTATATGTATATTCCCTTGTAAAAAAAAACCCCGACATAATGATTTTTAACATCACACATACAGTCAAAACTCAAAATTATGACCTTTCATGGTTACCAGGAAAATTGTCAGTAGTTTGATTTTGGGCTGATAATGGCCCACCCCTTATACACATAAATTGCATTACAATTTAACTTTCTCTCTCTCTCTCACACACACATATTCATCTATTTGTTATATACAGGACATCCTGAAAGGAAAGTTTTCACTTTTGTTAAGGTTGGAGATCTGAACAAAAGACACACTTCCATAGTTTAACTAGACTGTATTGCAAGACGAATTGTAGTCCGTGTACAGTTTGTGTGACAGAAATTACGTGTACACCACGACCAACATCTGGATTGGTGTGGCAGTTTGGATTCAATGTAGAAAATGCAGTATTATAGCATTGCCTGAGAAGGGTCCGCCTCACGGCTGCCTTGCTTTGGAGGTGGGCTGTCACATTTCTGCTGTTTCCAGGTGGTGTTGGGCGGTGGGCTGTCACATTTCTTCTGTTTCCAGGTGGTGTTGGGCGGTGGGCTGTCACATTTCTTCTGTTTCCAGGTGGTGTTGGGCGGTGGGCTGTCACATTTCTGCTGTTTCCAGGTGGTGTTGGGCGGTGGGCAGGAGGCCATGGATGTCACGACAACTTCAACACGTATTGGCAAGTTTGATTCCCGTTTCTTCCATCTCGTGTTTGAAGAGGAATTTGGCCGGGTCAAGGGACATTTTGGCCCTATCAACAGTGTCGCCTTCCACCCAGACGGCAAGAGCTATAGTAGTGGAGGAGAAGATGGCTACATTCGCATACATAACTTTGATTCCTCATATTTTGAATTCAGCTTTGAGGCACAGATTGAGCCATCAAACAAATGATGTAATACCATGACATATAATATTGTGTTTGTATGTTTGCAATAAATACATTCGTTTAACTAAGACTTGATTCATACTGTGCGGACTTGATGCTCCATCTTGTAATTGCCTATGTCAATATTAACACAACTTTCTGGGGATTTGAAGTTAGACATTTGTAATGTAGGGCCTCCCTTTACGGGTCTAGTTTTCAGTAAACAAGGAAGCCTGCAAGAGTATGGACTGACAATGCATATCTACAGGCAACTTATCTGTTAGAAAAAGTGTATTTTGTTCTTTGCATGTACTATCGCAGAACAGTTATTTATTTGTGTGAAAGACTAGGAGCAAAGCACTCCAAGTTCCGGGGAACTGTTTCTCCACCCGCAGGGCTCCAACAGGGAGAAACAGCAATTTTTCGCTTTCAAGTTTGATTATGACCTGCAGAGCCTTTGAGTGAAGAAAGGTGTTTGAGTCTCAAATTTCAGCTCACAGTTATCAAGACTCCAGGTACGGTACGTAGTAATCCCAGGCATGAGAGACACATTTACTGGGACCAACTACACTAAAAGCTCTATTGTGTACGGATCTAGCAAGTACAGCGATGTTACAACATTCTTGGAAACTTTTGTTGTGAAGGGGATAAATAAAAATAGGCGAAATGCAAGTTACAGGTTGCTGTGAATTGATTTGTTCTCAACTGCAGCTCAGCATAATTCAAACACTCTCCCCCTCGTGCTGGAGTATACTGCTGTATTTTATAGCCACCCCGCCTTGATCCCAGGCACGTAGTCAATGAGAAAATATTGTTTGAGTTAGTTATTGACCATCGTACAACCTTCCTATTTGCAGACCCACAGACATCATGTGTTTTGGCTCACTGGGAAAACTGATACCCTCATAGCTAGCATGAACACACAATGTAACTGTGCAAGGTCACTGCTCTAAGCTAATGCATATGTGATGTTCACGCTGTGTTTTTTCAGCGCAAGCATAACTCGCCACATCTCCTTCACGAACTCCCATAACAAGATAGGTTAACTGCCTGTGGTAACTTCTTACAAAACACACATTACTCAGCTTCTTTGATCTTACTGCAGATCACGTGACTATCAGGTTTGTTTTGAAGATACAGTAAAACCCTCCTTAACAAATACAGGATGAGTATAAAAGAATGCCCCAACCTTGAAGGTCTATAATATCAAAACCAAACAACCTTGATTGACCAATCAAATGAACCGTGAAGTTTGTTTGCCGACCACCACCAGCGGCCCAAACGACATCTACGCAATAATCAAACTCGTTCCACACCATGTCACGGTTCCACGGTTCATTTGATTGGTCAATCAAGTTTGTAGGTTGTTTGGTTTTGATATTATAGACCCTCAAAGTTTGGGTATCCTTTTATAGTCCTTCTGAACATACTTATTTTTAACCTTTACGTAGTGAAAGATACCACCTACAGCAGAACCGCGTTATTGCGAGTATGGCCTATAACATCACATCCGCAACTGCAATAGTTTTTTAATGCACATTTGCAATGTGCTTAATTTCGTTTATAAGCAAGTCTGTTAACGAGACCTTTCACTATAGCGATACAAACATCTCTAAACCAGTATTTAAAAATGTCTAAACACAGGGCATCCACCCATTTGCCATGCCAGAGCCAGCCTTTGTTAGTCTCTCGCGTGTGGCGTCACTCGCGTCAGATGGAACGTGGGAAGAGACACATGCTGGTATTGTAGCAAGGGATAAGGCTGAGGGGTACAATCGGAAGTGGAGTTAGTAGTGGACAAGAAAGATGGGATGTACGTTTGATAAGGATTTGGTACGTACTGTTGAATGTAGGAGGGGCGACGAAATGCTATCCGCCTACTGCTCCTCCTGTGTTGTGGAGGTAGGAAGACTGCCGCTTGCCGCTTCTCCACATGCCAGGTGTGTGTCCGGGGGAAAGCATGATTATGTGTAACAGTTGCTAGACAACGTTACATTGTTTATGATGGTTCGTTCATTTTTGCAGTTTATGTTGAGCTGTTTTAAATCACGTGTAACTTTGTGTGTTATAGTTTCCGTAAACCTTGTTCTATTTAAATTTTGGAGTGTGCAAATAAAAGAAAAAAAAACTTGACATTGCAACAAAGTTCAAAATATATGCGAGGTTTTCAGATGTGTGTGGCCTAAATAAACACCCTTTTAGTGTAGTTCATTATATAAAAATGCAATATTTGTATGTTGAGTATTTTCCGCATTGGTATGAACAGCGACACATTTATTGCATTTAGTTCTTACAAAGAAGTTGAAATTTCCGTACAAACAAAATTTTCCACTATATCATTAAAACACTCTCATAAGAAGAACCACAAAACAATCAAGTCTCACAAAAGATGTTCAACTAGAGTTCCACACACCGCCAATGAAATAAACAGAACCATAATTAGTATATAGTATGGTCATAACAAAAATAAAACAATTCGGAATGGCAACCAGCTATTGTAGCCTACATACTGTTATGCGAATTATATTGTTGAGTTGAGTAGAAACATCAATAGGGAATGTATGCAATTGTGAACTACAATCTACGAGATGTTATTACATGTGTACAATAATAGTAGTGGAAAAATAAAGGTAATGTTAATTTTGTGCCTAAGTGTGTAAACAAATTTTGCAACATTTCTGTAGGATAACAATTTAAAATCATTAGTTTTTCATTTATTGTAAAGGTCTGTTTTCAATTTTGACATTTTTCATTTCCCTCAAAATATTATTCCCAATTTTCCAAATATTTTTTTAACCTACCATAGAGCTACATTTGTTTACGTCTGAACAGATACTTGTATTGTCCGCGGGTTGGAACAGAACGGGAAAGTCTTAACCTGTGCCGTGTTGCCTCCTGTCAGTCCGCAACCCGCTTGCCGCAGAAGGCCTGTTTACCCTTCCGACCAGGCAGCTAGGGAGAAGCGAGCCACCATCCCCGCTGACTTCGCTTCACTTCACGTCTCTCTTGTCTCTTCCACGCCACTACCCCTGCACCGGCCCTGTGGCCCAGGTATAGGTAGGACTGTTACAGTCCTCAGTTCGAGGCTGACTCGCGCAGCTCGCTCGTAGAACGTCACACTGCCCGGAGGCGTTCCGACACCGCTAGCATCTTGCTTCAGGAGAATCTCTGCCCGTCAGTATATCTGCTCGCTACATCTTCGACTAGTCCAACAGCTCTGTCTCAACTCGCTCACGACGCATTCAACCAGCACGAGTTTGTGTATTCGTTGACTTGGGGTCACCCTTGCCACACCTCGTCTACGGTGACTAGGGACTGCACCTAGGTCGGCCGCTGCCTTATGTATGTTTATTGCTTCAACAATAAACTAAGCTGGTTGTGTTATCCTTCCAAGCACGCTATTTCTACACCTAGTTCCTGCTATTTCCGCCTATACTCTTACAGGAGTAGGTACGTGCCGAACACCTTCTTCCTAACCGTCTCCGCTCAGAATCATCTCCTTGGAGTGGAGGTTCACTCTCTTATTGTTGCAAACATTCTGTGGATGTTTAGGTCTGCAGGCGACTTCCCACCCAGCTACCCACTTGCAGGTGAGCGGCCGACCCCGACAGGTTTGCGTGATACGTTGATCTATGGTGGCTTCCTGCGTAACACGGGAGCAGACTCTCTAAACCTACTGTCGTCACCTACAATCAGGAGCTTGGGTCTGCTGGCAACTTCCAGCCCGCCAAGTTTCTTACCTGGAAGCCAGAAGTTGATCCTACTTCAGTCACACCCTCCATTTCCTGTTTTCTCCAGGAGGTACCTGCTTCTACTGGACACCCACTACCACCCCTTCTATAATACGCCCTTATGCCACGCCAAAGGACTGGGCGAGATAAGGCGACCAAGCAGGCTTTGGTCTTGGTTGGGGACCTAGTAGGGGAAGGGTAGGGAAGCGAGAAAAGGCAACTTGAGAGAGGGGAACTCTGTACAGTGCAACCAGCAGAGATAGCAGTTTGCGGTTTGATCTGTTGTGGCACGCACTACAAGATATTTCACCTCTGCCACCCGCGCCTCCAAAGAAGACTGTCGCCATCCCACGACCACCAACTGCTGTAAGAGTGGCTCCCCGTCTAGATATTACCCCCAGTTACAGCCCAGTTCGCAAGCACACAAGACCCGCACCTCCACGTTTACAACAGACTATAGTCAAACAACCGACGCAGACCTGTCCTGCGCCTAACAATAACCCCATTAAGTTGGCGGCACCACCTTTCCTGCCGTCTGGGAGGAGATAAGCTGCAGACGTCCACCACCACTAAGTACGCCAAAGGTGAGGCAACATAGTGTTCCAGTCATAGCTTATCAGCAGACGTCTTCAGATTGGTAATAAAACCTGACTATATAGGCCACAACTCTCTGAACCTTGGACCAGGAGAACTTCTCAATACGATCCTGAATACTGAGGCCTTGAAATGACACTTGTAACCATCTCCACTTGACGCTCTTGTTGGCGTGGTGCATGTTTCTCACTCGGCCAGTCACTCTCTTCTGATGTCAGCCATTCCAGTTCTTGCCACCACAGCAAATGCCCAACAAAATCACTAGGTGTCAAGCACAGTTAACTGGATTGAGTAGATCACCAGTGAATTGCAACTTAACTTGACTTTCCTGAATGTGTGCTACCATGTCTTCAGTGTGTGCGGAGCCGTCCTGTTCCATGCTGTAATACTTTCAACTGTAATGTGATTTGAGAGAATATCTCCCGCTGTCTCAAATTGATTTCAAAAGATGTGCTCCGAGCAACTCTAGAGGAAGTGTAACAGTTTTTAGTGGTGCTACTCGAGACTTTCCAAACAACAGATGTACCCTCGTCTCACTGTTGCCCGAGCTTCTTAATGTATGACCACTGCATAACCATGATTTGAGGCATCACTGAATCCATTCATATGATAGGCTACTTCGTATGCTGGAGATACAAGGTGGGGAATGCAGACCTGGGACTATGGGTAATGAATCGTTGCCATTCCTCCTTCACCTCATAAGGTGGAACTGCATCCCAGTCAAGGCCCAGATGCCATAGCTTCTGAAGGAATAGCTTTACATGAAACACAACCTGTGTAATCAAGACTGCAGGGTAATTGATTTTTGCAATTTCAGAGAGGATGGCACGCTTGGTTATGATTGCAGTTGCTTGGTGAATGTGGAACGAGAATTCATCATTGATTGCATGCCACTCAAGGCCTAGTACCTTGATCACTTTCAACAAGACACTCTCAGCGACTTTTGGATACGGCCTCCGTTAGACTTACAATCGATTGCCCATTTCCTCAACTCAAAACCTAAAAGGGGCAGAAGAGAGACCATACGTCACAGAATCACTTGATACGGCTTGTCTTCTGAACGCACAAATACCTGGCGGTACATCTTACAGATATCCGTGGTAAATACTACTGGATGGAGACGGAAATGAGTTATGATTTCAACTACATCCCTTTGTAGTTTCAGCTCGGCTATTAGCACATCATTGAGTTTCCAGATGATGTAGGAGCAGATGCATCAAATACAACCCGTAACTTAGTTGTGGAGCTTCTTTCCTTAACGACACAATGAGGAATGTAAGAGGCTGCCTATGACTCAGGAACTGCCTCCAAGCAGTGCATGTGCCTCATGTTCCTTCAGGAATGCATTATATTCCCTTTGATCTCTGGCTGGCTGCTGAGACGACGTTCTAAACGGTGTAGCCTGGTTACTGCCTGAAGATAGGCGCCACCCAGGTCACAAGGATGCTTGAAGGGGAGTCTAACCACATATCGTCCTTCAGGAGTACGGCTGAGATTCTGAACAAAGTGGTGCTCACACTCATCATCCTCTGGATTAACATTCTTTTCAGCAGGCAATTCCTCACACTCCCAAAACCTTCGTAGGGTGTCTGCGAGACTCTGCTGGAGACAACACTATTGGTGGCATCAACTGCTCCACGGTCAATCCTCCCCGTGAGAACGCAGCCAAACCCAGTATGCAGAGCAGGTGCAACAAGTATGATTAGATATCTTAGTTTGCATGCACAACAGTTCAACGAGTTTAACAATTTATGTCAAGTAAGCAAAGAAGCAAAATCTCTGAAACCTGCAGAAACAAATACACAGATGCAGTTACAATGTTTTGGACAAATCTTCCACGGCAAAATTTGAGTTCAGCTCGACACAACTCAAATTAAAAAATCTGTGTTTACAGATCTCTATTTTACCGGAAAGATTAAATGTAATATTCCTTAAATACTACCAGTAAATTGACTAGCAAGATCAAATTCCACTTATTTTGTTTTAATGGCTATCCATCCCCCTGGGCGAGATAAAGCGGCCAAACAGGGGCTAGACCTGAAGGGTAGTGTCAGTCGAATATGCACGTGGGAGGGAAAGGAACCACCACCAGAGGACACGAGCCTGCTTTGGCACGTCCCTCGTGGTACATCACCACACCACCCTAAGAAGCCAGTAGTTCCAAGTCGACCCACAGCTGCAGACGCCCGAGCTTGGTACCTAGCTACACCCCATCACGAGTACCAAGACCCACACTCACCAGCGCACCTCCTCGCGTTCAATGCCGAGTGATGAAGGATCCAAGACCTGCCAGCCCAGCTGTGTGGTGAGGGGGGAGAAGCATGGCGAAGTTGGAACTTTTAAGTTATTTTATTTCCATACAAACAAAATTGTCTACTGCTTCATTAAAATAATATGCAATTCAGAATGATAACAGTCTTAAGAAGATCTGCAAAGCAATGCAAATCCCCCCACCATCAACATCCTTACCAAAACAAAATAAACAGAGCACCAGCTATATAATTAATGGACTGAAGTCAGCCAATGTCACTCTTTCAATGCCTGGTACAAAATAAAACAAAACTTGAAAGGTGAGAAAAATGTGTGCATTAGATTCGTAACATTTGTTTTCTTCACACTGACACAACAGTTGCGACAGAAAATGTTTCCAGTATCAAATTGTCAGATAAGTTTTAAAAAGCTAATTAGTGTATAATGTTTCATTTGTAATGCCACACAAAGTTTTTGCCTTTCCTGTTATCCAATATGGATAAGAAGAAGAAAAAAACCCCTCTCTGTCTGGATTTAACTTGTAATTAATCTATTTGTTCACATCCATGTCAAAGAATGAAAGTTGTTATTTCTCCTTTCAGTAGTTCAGACTAGAGTAGTTGTTATGTGGTCTGACAACGGACTGCGTCTGGGCTAAGCAGCTCTGGCTGAGTAACGCCAAGCTGTCTGGCAAGCATGGGTAAATATTGCTGACCTCGATGACCAGTTTTGTAGAGTGTGGAGTCTTTTTAGATGTTACCCTCTTCAGAGTTGTACAGGAGTGGCAAAGAAAATTGAAATGGATAACAACCGACATAAACTTTGTTTTCAACATATTTTCTTCAAATTTATTTGTTGTTCACCAAAATAGGGTCTTTACTTTTGAGGGGATTGTTATTACCAGTGTCATTTTTTGGAGAGACTGTACTAGTACTTCTTCTAGTGACTGGAGAGATTACAGAAACTTGATTTAAAAGTTTAACGGCATCACATAACCAATGGGAATGTGTGGGCGTCAAATGGAACTGCAGAATAACGGTGAGTGTCTCAATGCTACTGGTACGTAATACATGAGGATTCATGCAAGCTACAAAAGTTACAAACTTACAACTACAAATAAATACTTTTTGCAACAAAATGTAAAAACACAAAGTGCATTTCCAATTTATTTTTGTCTTTTTACAACAATCACTTTTAATTAAAAATATTTGAACATGAGAATTCTGAGTTGTTTGAAAACATACACATGTTTATAAGAAACTATTCACTGGTTTTTAAATGTGCAAGCGTTCTCAGACAACACAAAAGTACAGAAACACACAACTCTGAATTTTAAAAGCATTAAAATTATGCACTCATGTTTATTCTAAGTAAATTTAAAACATTATGCTTCAGTAATAATATATTTTATTAAAACTGCTTATAATGCATCTCAATAATACTTATTATAATTTCAAGGCCACCAAATATTTGCATCAACACACTGTCACTTTTACAATGCGTCCAACATAATAGCACTGGATTGCCCGCACTGGGGAGGTGATGTCCAGTATGGCCAAGGAAACACATACACTGTATTATAGAAATTTATATATAAAATGTCAAAGAAGTCTTACTTAGGAAGCATAAAAAATATGGATGACTCAACAATAATAGTATATTTTAATATTGCTTACATTGCAACAATTCATAAATACATTCATACATAGTTGGCATGTTCGAGAAAACCTGCTGTGAATTGTTGTACGTGAACTGTGGTAAACCTATCAACAGGTAACACTCTGTCATCTTGCACTTCATGCCCCACACATGCTGCATACGAGACGTGCATTGCTCCAGAATACACATCGACTCTGGCCGTTAGAAATTACGTAGCAACACAATTACTAAAAATCTCACACACACCAAATTTATATCTGTATGGACCTTTGCAAGCTTAAAATTCTTTATATTGCTGGGGAAATTAAATACTATTATCATTCACAATAGTGAAATGGTAGGTGATAGAAAACCAAGTCGCTATACAAAATCTAACCAAGGGCATACTTGGCTTGCTACAGTAAGAAACGTCAACACAATACTGCAATTGTAGGTTGTTCCAAATGACAAATGAAGCATGCACAATTCTCAATACTTTCCCCTTTTGTACTAACATTATGAAACAAATTGCACTGCAAATAATGAGAACACAAGAGTCCACTCTTCAACGAGACATTATCACACTAGATTGCTCAAATTAGATATGTACTGACAAACTCAATATCAGTAACACCCACACCAATATAACACAGTGGAATATGTACAGACTTATTCAAACTGTGTTAGTCCACAGTCACTGCACCGTCTTCACGCGTAGTGTTTGCAGTCGACGCAAAAGTAATACTAATGAGCACCTCAAAAGGAACATTTGGAGCACTTGAATACCACAGCATTGTTGAATAAAACTAGGGAGGATTCTCTGGAAAGCTACGTCTGATATGAAGTCTCTTATGATGGTCTAGCATGTGGTAGGCTAGCGGCTCCTCAGACGGGCCCGTTCGAGGTCACGGCAGGCGGAGGGCTGGCTCCCTCTTCCCGTGTGCACCTGCAAAACAATCATCATCATCTCACACTAGTCACTTACCTGCCCGGGCAAGTGACGGTGATGAGATACAGCCTGCAAAGTTTCAACCAATATAACAATTACTTCTGTTACTTTCTTTAATGTTTGCACACCAACAGAGGCAAAAAAAAGATAGGTATAGCACTTGGCACTTCCTTTATGTTTCTGGGTTTAGCAGTTACTGATCGCTTCCCATCAAACAGTTTTGCTCACTTTCTATTATAAATGTGAGGGACAGTAACTTGCAGAAATGACTTAGCCAGCTGCTGCGTGGAGGTGTAAGTAGCCAAGTGCTCCGCCACCGTCCATCGCCCTGGAGCCCAGCTCATACATACCGCGGCAATGGGCCGCAGTTCGAGGCGCTTGGCTCAGTTCAGTTGTATGCAGTTACTCTGCCTGAGCGTATATCGACCTACCCTTCGGCTACAAGCTCTCTGCTACATTAGCCAGAGTGTTATGCCCTTGCATTCGCTGCCGAGTTCGCAATACTTTGGGGTCGTCCTGCCGGCGTCCAACTGTAATGCCCTGTTACAGCAGACAGCAGTTGGCAGCCTAGGCTAGGCATACAAGCTGGCTCATTATGTTTTACAGGTTTACCAAGGGAAAACTTTCAATGTTCATAAGGGCAAGACATATCAATTATATATACTGAATAATCGGAACTACCCTGCAACATCAGCAAATTCAGGAGAAGCTGATTTGAATCAGCACAGCTGTAATTTCTATGGTGTACAACTGAAATAAAATGTTGCAAGTAGCTATTTGACCAAAACTATTTGTATGTTATTCGAAAATGTTATTATTCGATTAAAAAAAATTCTAACATCAAAATTTACTATTCGCACACCCCTACTGTTCGGATGGTTGGTTTACATTTTGGTGGTAAGAGTTATTAATGAGTATGTTTTTTCTACAAGTGAATTTCATATTAACATTATAAAAATATATTTATTTGAAGACTTGTAGAATTAAAACTACTTTGTACTACAAATTAAACATATTTCATAATAAACCAACAGTCTAACATAATAAAGTCTATTAAATTTCATGACATGACTAAAAAAGAACATTTCATAAATGGGAGTTTTGTATTGTTCAATCGTATTAATGACGTGTGACTGTATAATAAAAATTAAAAGGTGACGCACACAACATTCATGTGTAACAAACTCACTTGGCAGACACGGCACTGTCGTCCAGCGCATTGGTCGGTGCAGGTGCCTGGACTGGCCCATTGGACTCCGCCCCCACGTCTGTCGTGTTGCGAGGTTCCTCAACATCCCCAGTAGACTTATCCGAGATCATTCCTTGCATCGATAGAAACCTACAACACAAAATTCTCCCGCTCTGGCATTCCTGCTTGCAGCTTACACTGAACATAAATGACAATTGACCATTACAAGGTGCAGATAGACACTAGGTGGTGATGATGACGATGGTGCACCATGTAGCATGCAGAATCATAGCAAAACCCTTTTAATAATTCTTCCTGCTTAGTAAGTAAATGCAAATTTGCACGTGGTCTATGAACATAAAGTAGTTTCACCTCCTTACGAAGTTATCCTGGTCAATACGCCTAAAATGTGCAACCTGAATCCTATAAGAAAGCATGGTGTTGATATGTTTCAAAATGCCTTGAAATGTTATTAATACCTGTAGTTATCCAGGAGTTGTATGTTTTCTTCTCCCTGGTTGGCGTTGTCGGCAGAACTCTCGGACGGCCTGCAAACATGGCAAAACTGCACATGCTATCTGTCTTCAGCAACACGCAAGCTACAATCACGGAGGTGTAAATGTCTTACGTTATGTTTGGGGGCAGCTCACCACTGCCAGATTCCTCGCGTTGCTGCTGTGGACTTGGAGAGTCAACCACTCCCGGTCCGTTCCCGTTTGAACACGCTGTATCGTCGTGCTCTGGGAGGGCTGCCAACACAATGGCAAAAAATCAATTATACCGACAACCATGCAGATGCTATGATGAGTGAAAAAAGTGGAGGTATGGAAATCCTGATATCCTTTATTACACTTTTGCAGGTTCAAAGTTTCACTGTCACTAGCAAAAAAAATCACTATTTTAGAAAAAAATTTGTGATGAATAGACTCGAATTAGGGATAAGTCAATTTTGGTTACCGGGTTTCTGTCCCACCAGTTCTTGATGTTGAGAACTGGTGTCAAAATCTTGGTTCTATTACAACCAAAACTGTAAACACACACACACATATATATATACATATATATGCATAATATATATATGTATACACACACACATATATATATATATATATAAAGTACATGAAACTGGAAACTTGAAGATTATTTTGAGCAGTTAGTGTTATAACATAACATATGTTTCATATCTGTAGACAGTGTAATTTTATTATTTTAAGTATTTATTTCATGTTTGTTTAGGTTTTGGAATGTGTTTTGTAATTTTGTGAGTTAGGTATGTTTTGCATTGCAGATAGAGACTAGAATGGTACTTTAATTTTGAATACAAGTTTGTTTTGTGACTTTAAAAAGAAGATTGATGGAATAAGGGATGGGTCGAATAACAAAAAATATTGGTTCCGTTTCTACTATTTAAATATTGGTTCCAGTATTCGGTTCTATTTTGAATACTTGCCTTTTGCTTGCAACTTCATTAAACCAATGCAGGTAAAATTCATTAAATGTTTTATTTAACCTATGGAAGAATTGAACAATAACAAAAGTGTGAAGATAAGATTTAATGTATACAGATAAACTTGTATTAAATTTATTTAAGGTTAGTAAATATGTAACAAATTATCTTTTTAGGGATAGGTCGGTTTGCTTCTTCGGTTCCAATTTATACCGGTTCTTGAGGTTTGACTTGACTCGGAACCGGTTTTAGGTTAACAACAACTACTTGGTTCTCGTTTCTAAAAAGCAATAAATTTACTGCAAAACTGTCCTTACAAAAATAACTAACCTCCTGTATAGTGCTCCCTTTTCCCCAAAAATAAAGGAAAAAAATTCTGGGGTGCATGCCATACATTAAAAAAAATTAAGGAGTGGTAGTCTTAAACTGTCCTCTCCCTTCTCTGTCTTTATCACTCAGCCCGCCCCTGTAAGCAACACTGCTAGCTGATACATACATTTCTCCATGTTTTATTTGTTTTGGTGTAAGGCAGAGAATAGCCTTGCCAAGGGGGCTGGAGAAGGGAAGAAACGACGGTTTTTTTTAGAGGTGTGGCATTC
>NQII01000807.1:2885-40778 GCA_002778355.1 Clitarchus hookeri
CCTACTACTAATAAAAACTATCTAACCAAAATGAGATAATTCACACTGAAACGAGATACCACTAATTGCTATCTTTAAAAATGGCGTACTTTTAATTTGTAAGTCAGTAATTTTTTTTAAAATACATTCTTCTGCTCGTCCCGTTCATATGTTCCATTCTAGTCCATTTTCTTGTAGAATGGCCCTTATGTTCTTGTAAAATGGCCCTTATGTTCTTGTATAATGACCCTTATGTTCTTGTAAAATGACCCTTATGCAGGGTCAGGTTGCCGTCAGGTAGCGCCGATGTAACGGTTTTTCTTCGTTTTCATGTAAATAAATAGGATAATTGTAGTTTTCATAAACTAAATTTATTTTTGTCAAATTTTCAGATTTGTATTGTTTTAAAACCTACGTAAACAGTAAACTGTATTCTTCGGACTTTGTGAAATTAACGAAATATGTCCACGTGTTGTTTAATATTCGGTTGAAACACTTGATTTAGCATAACGTTGTTTTACTCAATTTCTTTAATTACGTTTGACAACAGAATCGAAAAAAAGTCATTTTCTAGATAGCTATGTTGTGTCGCCTCTTAAATTCGTAGCTTTCCCCACTAAAACACACGTGTTTACGAAAGCTCAATGTCGGACACAATTGTATTTGTACTGTTGTAAGCAGCATCGGAGGGCGGAAATAATAGTTAAAAATAAAGAAGATACTCGGTATTATTGTACGGGCAAGCACTACCACATTAGACGGCATGAACAAACGCACTCGCACACTGAATCATGGGTACCATCAGCTGATTCTGCACGAACAGTGTAGATAAGTGTATTTGTAAGCATAGTTTCGCCAGTTCGTTTTCACACTCGGGGGTATTCTGTAACTACATGTTTCATTGAATAGATCTGTGATGTGCCATAAGTAGAGACCTGAAAAATTCGCGAGTTCAACGACCTGTAGGCTTATACTCCATTGTCGTATGTAAAATCATGCAAATATCACTGTACATTGGTTGCTTGCTGTATTAGCGGAACACGGTGATTCGGTCTGCATTTTACTGCGCATTTATTATTGGCTCAGATCTGTCCAGGAGGTGTAAGCTAACGGGTGGAACAATAGCATTAGCAATACAAACGTACGAGGTTTCGAATTCTAGCTTGTCCCGAAATGAAAACGCGAATTTTTAAGGTCTGTAGCCAAGAGGCAGATAAAAATCATGTGGAATGAGGTGACTTGAACAGGCATTTTTGCCTGCATGCGGCATAACATTTCTGATATTAAGTATATATTTACAGAGAAAATATGTTAGAACGGGTGTCGGCATCGGGCTTGCCAAGGTAGTTCACAGATTCTTTCGTTTTGTGATTAAAACTCTTTGCCGGAATGGCTGTGAAGGACGAAATAAATTTTTTCGCGACACACCACGTGTTTCTGAATTTGTTAAATAATTTATCCAGTTTCACACCAAATGCAGCACACGTGAAGTAGAATACCGTAGCATTAACTATCTCTTAAATAAAACTTCGATTCAAATATAGTGAATGTTTACAGTATTAACGACATGAGTTCTTAAGTTCGTTTCAGTGCCACGAAACTCGACTTACTCACGGTATTTATAACTGTCGTATCAATTTTAAATAAGTATAAGAATGCCTACTGAAACACTAGATGCGATAATTGACGAACAACCCACAAATTAAAACTCGATCGTACAGGTTATGTGCTCTATATCCAATTCGCGTTTTCAATGTGCCACCAGAACGCAGGACAGTATCGATAAAAATGGTCGATATAGAGAGTACAACAAGGTAACAACTGCATTGAACGTTCCAGCGAGACGTGAATGTTGCGTTTGTTTTCACACACATTTGGCCAGTAAATAGGAATGTTTGAGACTGTAGTTGAATTGCATGAACTAATGGTTTATCTCAGGGATTTTACGTGCTCATTCGTTAAATGTTTGGAAATTATTAAAATCGCATTTGATGGAGAGCGACGTTATTTATCGAAGTGAAAATGAAAGTAATAAGGCTCTGCACCGAGAGTAGTAACGTCAGCATTCATCAGAGCATATTAAAAATAAAAGTTTCATTGGCAGATGCATATGCAGCTCGATAATTATAAAATAATCACATATATTCAGGAAATGGCAAAACATTTTTGAGAACTGCAATTTTGGGCTTACAAATAATGTTGAAGTATTGTTGCATAAAGGCATGTGTGTATACGTTATTTTTTCTCCATCGAAGAAGTTGATGAATTGCTTTTTAGTCGGCTGGGGTAATAAGCAAACCGATATTGTAACATGAACGCCTGAGGGGCGTTATGAAGTTCGTGAGGGTTGGAGGTCTTAATAAAATTAAATAACTTAATTAAATAATTATTTTTATATTCTCAATACTACAAACTGTCAAACGTCTGCTATTTACCCGTCTGAGAGTCCTATTAACTGTTATTATTATTATTGGGTGCAATATTTAATTACTATATTCATTTAAATTAACGTCTTTATCACAGTCTTCACTCGGGCTAATGTCCCTTAAACTGCTCCCATTATTTCCACACGTTTAGTTAAAACCGTATATTCCCATCGTCACGAGTCACGAATGTCTTTTTCTCTTGCGTATCCAGTCCACAGTCCCGCAGATCAGTCCCACTCTTCACTGCACACAAGCTCACCGACGCACTCGCAGATCGCTGCAGTCGTCTCTCGCCACTCCGGAATCACCCAACTGTCGTTTAAGATCGCACTAGACGCCCATCTCTCGGCTCTTAATCACTGCCCCCCCTCCCCCCAGACGCCGGTGGTATTTATACTTGAGGTAGATGCCGTAGAACTTCCTCGGCAATCCAAGCTGTTCTGCGAAAGGTAATGGTGATGACGCCGGTATTCCTGCGTGATAATTAAAGAAATACGAGCTTCTACGGGTCAGTTTATCGACGTGTGCGGCGGCTTCCTTTATGATAGGCCCCTCGTTTCGCCTAACGTTACAAACTTGACCTCCAGCTCTGGCGCCTTTCCACGTGAAGAACGTCCGTACCTTCGTAGAGTGCCAGTCGGTCGATGTGGACAATCTTCGGCTCCCCCCGAGAGCCTTGACGACAAATCCGAAAGTCCACATCATTGATCTTCAGAATCCTGTAGGGGCCTTCCGAACATTTCTGCAACTTCGGGCAGTGCCCTTTTCGCTTCTGAGGATTGTGCAGCCAAACCAGTTGTCCTTGAAATATCTCGCCCGACATTCTCCTCTCATATCGGGACTTCATCCTGTCACTATATGGTCGTTTGTGTCTTACATAAGGACTAATCCTTTCATTACCGGTTTGAAAAGATGAGCAACTCCAGAATTTCCCCATGCATATTCCGTTAGACCATGTCTACCAATCTGTGGCACTTGTGGAAGAGGCTGCAGGTTGTGGCTGGATCCTCGTCCGATGTACCCTGAATCACTGGTAGCTCCTGTCGATTGCCTCGCTCCCTTTATCGAGTTCATGCAACTGGTTCTTAACCCCGAACCACATCCTCCATGGGACCGCTATCCTCAGAGCCACTACTGAGAGGGGCCATCCTACCACTCACTCCATGCAATGGTCACCGTTCACTGTTACATGGCACAGTGTGCACTGGGCTTCTGGACAGCACTCGCAGGTCATCATGTGCATTTTCCAACTTCTTTGTGAGGTGTGCAGCTTGCAGCATCAGCCCGTCGATGCGGTGTCTCAGTTGTTGGGCATAAGCACGAAGCTCGCCAATTTCATCACGCAAGTGCTTGCATGAGCTCATCGTGGCCATTTGTTCTTCACCACGTTGTCTCTTTACTGGCTGCTGCTTATGTTGTGCTCTCAGGTGCCCCAACTCTCCACATGACCAACACTCTCTCCGTTTGGGTGGGGGGGGGCGGCGGCAAGACTCTGTAGCATCAACCCTGGAATCGATGTCCCTCAAAGTCAACTGCAACTCCTTCAGTGTCTTCGTTATTCTCTCTTCGTCTTCATTCAGCATCACTGCCGATACTGGACGTCGGGATGTGGCCTCCGGTCTTGTAGACTCCACCTCCAGTGCTCGGGCCCAGGGCGTCCTGCATGTTGTGGGGTGCAACCAGACGCACCGCTTGCCGTACCTCTGTGTCCGCGAAGGCGTCCATGAAATAGCCGACTGCGATGATGTCGCGCGCCTCCTCGGGACACCCCTCTAGAGACAGGTGCGAGAGCCGCACAATGTCTTGCCACAGTTCCTGCAGTGGCTCCCCTGGTCGCTGGGCGCGGCTTCGCAGCTGTGCATGGTGGGCATCTCGCAGGTACCGGTCGCGGAAACTTAGCTACAAGTCCGACACCGGTGCGGGGTACTCCAGTCGATGTCGCTCTGGCAGAGATTGTAGTATGCTCAGTGCGGGGCCTCTCAGTACAGTGGCGAGGTAGCAAGCCCGCTGTTCGGTTGTCCAGCCATTAAGGGTAGCGACTATTTCAAACTGGTGTTGGTACTCCAGCCAAGAAGTCTGGCCTTCGTAAGGGGCGGTCTTAATTGAGACTCCTTCCCCCACTCCGGGCTGCGTGACCCCAATGCTGCTGAGCTGCTTGTTATCCTCCGAGGTCGCTGTGTTGGCGACGACTTGTACTGCTTCCTCACTTTTCTCGGCCGGCGATGTTGTGATAGAAGAGTTTCACTGCTGCAGAAATTCCTGCCATTCCTTTTCCATCGCACTTATTTCCTTTTTCACTTCATTCTCGACGCTGTCCGTTCTTTCATTTACACTGTCCCTTCTTTCATTTACACTGTCAATTTTCGTATTTGCTAACTCGCTAATGCCTTCTATTTTCCTGTCTGCATTCTCATTAACAGAGTCAAGTTTCTTACCTACTAAATCACTTAACATTAGTTATCTGGCTATTTACATTCTCGTTTACATATACAATTACTGAACTAATTTGGTTATTTACGGTTTCGTTCACACACACTCTTTCACACTACTAATTTAGTTATCAAGGCTATTTACACTTGCTCTCACGTGGTTACCTTATCCCTCAATCAATGCTCGCAGTGCTTCAGTTCTCCAGAAATTTTTCTAGTCAACATTCACTGCTATGGTTGTATAAAAAAGTCTTAATTATTTTCACATTAATTAATTAGTCCTAATATCACAAATTACTAACCTACGGCATAACTTGATTAACAATTAACAATTCAGTAATTATATTTATTGTTAATATATATGTTCGAGTTATACTTAATTTATAGGGAAAAAACATTTACACCATGTCAGCTAGAAATCTTCTTTTTTCATAAATATTACATTTTATTTTATTGTAGTCAGTCATATCAACAAAGGTAATTTATACCCTCGAAGTACATATTTTGGCCGCTAGATGTCAGCCACTTTGCTCCTAAACGCGAATTAGTAGGCGTTGGGACACTTTCATTTATTAATTAAATACGCGAGCTTTATCGAATTCCTTCAAATGTTGACAGCATTGTAAAATTGATCAAACTTTTTTTGAATTACCCACATACGCGCATAATTTTTTACGTCATGTAAATGCGCAAAAGTTTTTTGTGCCGTTTTTTTTAAGGTAAACACTTCCCTAATAAAATTTGAAAGCCTCTATAAACAAATATGCTATTTAAGGGGGTAGTATCCACTCCATCTTCTAATTTTCTTACAAATCATCGTAATGAAAATGTATGACCAGAAATAAAAAATCAAAGCTCGACATGACATAGACGACTACTTAACTAATTTTTGGAAATTTGTAGGGTTTCAATTATACCTGTATTTTCCCATGAGGGATTGAAATTATTAAATAATTAGGTAATGTTTGATTACGGTTACAGATGTGAAACTAATGATGTTAGAAAAATAAGTGGGATTTCGAAATAACTGTTAAAATGTTCTCTATGCCTTGACTAGCTTGGTTTTTTAATATTGACTCCGAAAATTAAGTTATGGAGGAAAATACGTAAATCCAAAATTACAAGAGTACTTCCCCCTTAAGCAGAATGAAGCAGTGTAAAACGTAAGCCGATGAAAATTTATCAAATTGCATACCTACATTTATTTTAAAATAATTATCTCATATTTTATAGTTTGCTGGAGCCCTTCAAATAAATACGTTCTCGTATTGGATCTAATACAATAAATAATTAAATAAATGAGCACAAAACTGTAGTTGTGCGTGATAAATATTCAGAGAATGTTCCAGGTGAAGTATCAAGCATTGTATAGGGGTTGTTTATATGAAACAAGTGATTTATATTGTCGTATATTCTGCTCAGTATGTTGCCGATTTGACTTGCTACAGTGGAAATACAAATGGAATGCGACACAAAATTATGCCACAAATATGATACAATACTCTCAAACACATATTCTTGCAATTCTGTGTTGATTTTTAATTCGCATTATATACACCCGCTTCACCAGCCCACGTCACGGGCCATACGTCATGGACTACGCCCTGCAGATGGCACTTCTAGCATGTGGTTATAATAATGTGATTCGACTGTGTGTGTATATATATATGTATATATATATATATATATATATATATATATATCCTTATTTTACCGCCAGCCTAAACGGGACCTCTTTGAACACAGCGCACCTTGAGGCGGAAATTACCCTTATGCCGAACTCTCCCATAAGGAATTTCGTTTTGTTCCTAACCTGAATAGAACCGTAGAATGAATATGGGGTAGAGCGATCACGCTAGCTGCGCAAATCCCCAGTCTTCGTATGCGTACATTGAACAGTTTCTCTGTAAATACGACGGTCATAAACGATGTGGATAGGATTTGAGGTTAAAACACCGGTTACGTAAACAAGTGCTTTGAAATATGTTTCTATACTTCCTATAACCAATTTTTTTTTTAAAGCAGTTTGAGTAAATTCGAATTGTATTTTATTCCATATAAAAGTGCTTGTCTCGTTCATCTGTGTGTGGCCATGTGACTTTGTGTCGGTGTGAGGTAGGTCAATGTTGGGTGCATGCGCAGAAGAAGGAAAACCGGCCTGCCTCGTCTTTAGCGTGCGAGTAGAGTAGGGTAGAGCCGGTGCAGGGAACGGAATGCGGCCATTGATTACGCGGTGGAGCACGGAGCTGGTGCTGCGATCTGTGGGCGCGCGGCGGAACTGCGAGGTGGCCGGCGGCCCTGCCTGCTCCCAGCTGGCCGCCGCCTGCGCGTGTGTGCAGTGCGCCGGATGTCGCCGTGCGCTGCGGTACGCGGGGTTGTGGGAGTGTGTGTCGCTACGAAGCTGACGTCACCAGCTGAGCGGGTCGCCCCGGTACGTGTCGACGTGAGGCGGCAGCGCTGCTCTCCGTCTTTCATTGCCGTCCAGTGTTTACGTGTTGCACGTCGTGGAAGCCGTGTGTTTCCCGTCACGTGCACGCCGTCATTTATCTTTGTCCATACGCGCACGCCGGAGATATCCAGGGCTGTGTCCAAAATCACCGTCTCAAGGGCCCTTGCCTGGCATCGTGCCCTAGAAAAATGCACCAAGGTCGTGACGTCGTTTTCCCGGTGACCACATTCGCAGCCAACGTCACGAATTCACCCTTGAATGTCAACTTCAGCTCCACTGTTTGAAACATTTTATTCGTCGGGCTACGTGAGACATGAAACTCGTATTCTGTAAAATTTTTCAGATAATAAATCGAGGCGGGCACGAACTAGAGAGCGTCCGAGTTCACGAACACGCCCTTTGTCAGTTAGGGAACAAGAAGGGATCAAGGGAAAGTAAACAAGGGCACTTGGTACTGAATTTGGACATAGCCCAGGTGTTTAACAATTCAGCTACCGCTGATCCATGGTTCCACGTTCTTTTGAAAGCAGTTTTTTTTGCGTTAATTAACATCGTGTAAACTTGAAGCAGGTAAATGAACATTCAGTCAGGTTGGGACTTGCCCTTAAATTGACCCGTTGTAAACATGCGTATAATGCCGCGTTTAGATTTTTAGTTTAACATTAACATATATTAGGAATATCAGCATAACAAAGTATACTAGCTAATTGCATTTTCCTGCTTTGTAGAATCGTCAGTGTTCTCGTAGTGGTGAGATTAGGAGGGTTTGTTGTGTTACGATACTTTTTTTTTCTGTGTGTTGGTGTAGAGGAAAGACGCTGTACTTTGTGTCGTGATGTTTAGTTCTGGTTGGCATGGCGACGGACGTGCCCAACCCTTAGGGCGGGTGTGTTTCGGTGAGTGGCCGCTAGGCGGCGCCTGTGTCGTCGCGTGACTCGTCGGCAAATTGCATCACGTACGCCCGTGGCGGCATGGGAACAGGCCCTCATAACTCTAATAGGGAAAACGAAACCTTACCGAAGATGTCCGAAGTCTGCCCGAAGTCGAGGTTCTACGATCTTACAACTTCGGCTTATAAAAAATAAATTATTACATATTTAAACAAAGATATACTCTATATTTACGTAGCATAAATATACAGTAAACAATCAAGTAGTTTCTCTCTTTAGATATTGTATAAACCCATAATTGATTTGTATATTTTAATTTTGATGGTGGTAGCACAGACTAGACTGCTTTGTGTAACTGCCGTTCACGTCTGTTTATTCGTGCTACGTGTATTTTCGTGAATATACGCATAAAACTGTTTGTAATGTAGCATTTCACTTCCACGGTTACAGTTTTACATCAGCTGAAATGTATCTGTGATATGAAATAACTGTGGACAAGAGAAGCATCAATAATATTGCCCGGAAAACATGCGCCATAAACAATATTTAAAAAAAAGTAACACCTGGCGAGGTCTGCAATACCACCAACGTAACAAATGGAGAATGTGTTGTTTACTCTTGTGTTCTGAAGTTGGCAGTATCGTACAACCTGCTTCGGCTTGCTTCGGGCAAACAGATGACTCGGATATGGATCTCTTGTTGTAGCCTTCAGTTACAACTCTCTACTCGCAGTGCTCCCTGCGCGGGTGGGGGTGGGACCTGGCCGGTACGGGGAAGGTGGGTGTGATTAGTACGCCTTCGTGCGAAGATTCCGGCAAGCTCCCCGCTTGGTATTGTTCTCGGCGCGACGATGGGAGCGTGCTCGTCATTGTTACAGGGGGACGTGCTCGTGAAAGTTGGTCCCACCTTCACAGCGGCACTCCGGTGGCAGGTGGTCGTCCTGTTGTTGTACGATCCTCGGCAAGGTTCCAACTGCTTCTGAAGTCCTTCGTGTCCGCCGAGTCAACGAACTGTGTAGGGCGGTGGCCGTCCGTGGGTCAGAATCCGGTCAGCGCGTTTTGTAACCTCTGAGAAATAAAACCTCCTCTGCGGTACACAAGTCCGTAAATACGCTCCGATTTTTTTTTGCGCAGATGTAATATCACAACGTAACGTAGGTTATGCAGTTGTTTCTATTTAGTGAACTAATTACATCGTCTTATATAACAAAGTTTCTTTCTTTGAAACACTGAATCTAGAAATTAATCGCATGTGTGGCTTACTGCATATTTACACAACGAAACAGGATTTTTCTTGGGTACGTGTATTGTTCCATAAATTTTTCTTGTTATATGTGTCGTATTTGTCTTCCCTCATTTTTTTTTTCGGAGGATATTTCGAAGGTAACCTCCTGTTAACTGTGAACATTAGCTCATGGAATTAGTGTATATCTGCTACGTACTGCACAGAAAGACAAGTTTTTGCAGGGACTTCAAACATAATGTGCAGGTAACGTCACAAAATTGTAAACATATACATTATGTCAGAAATTGAAAAAAAAAATGAAATTGTTCCATGAGTAAAATGAATGACTGCTGACTTAAGTTATGACTCGTGTAACGAAACAAACACGATACCGTTGTCTTTAAATACGGCATGTCTTGGTGCAAATTATGTTTTCTAATGCAGCCAATTTCGTATGTAGGCTAATCTCATATGTATATATAAGCTTTATAAACTATGATAATGTATATTTTTATTTAATTAAAATGAGTTATATTCGGTTGTTATTATATCAGATTACTATGCGTGGTACTAAATAAGGTGACGTTAGTCCTACTGGCAATTGTTATGATGGGGAACAGTAGCAAAATATATCTAGTGACTGAGTGAGTGGGTTTGTTGCCATGCAGCAAGGCAGTTACTAGTTGACCTGGCTATACACACAAATTGTACAGGTTCGTGAAATCTAAACAAGAACAAATGTTAAACAATAATGCTATGTGGATAACTGTATGCTGCAGCGCTGACTACCTCATGCCAGTAATCAAGAACCTAACATTTTAGACTAGGTTCGGTTCATTGTTTTTATTTCATGTGGTGTTCATGCAATTGTAAGACGGTAATTTTTCTGAGTTAATGTGGTTTAAGTAATCACTGACTTTGGGCAAAATAGCAGGTAGAAAATATGATATTTCCCTTTCCACTTTTTCTGAAAGTTTTTTCATCTTAATTATATAGTGTTATACAAATAATGAAGTTTAAACAGGAACATATAGCGTTTGCTAGGTTGTCAAAGACTCTGGGGTAGAAAATGTTGATAATTCAAGTACGTTACTGGTAGAGACCTTAAAAAATTCGCGAGTACAAATATGCTGATATCAACTGCGCATTGGTTGTCTGCCGTCACAGTGGAAGACGGCAATTGGGCACCTTTCTTCAGGAGGTGTGAAACACCGTGTGAACCAATGGCTAAAGTCATATAAACGCACGTGTTTTGAATTCTAGCTTGTCCCAAAATGAATCCGAAAATTCTTCAGGTCTCTAGTTACGGGCAGTGAAGTAAATATGTTGCTTACTTCTCTTGAATTTGTATATTTGGAACTACAACAGTCTATTTAGTTTCCCCTCCCCCTCAACATTAGTCGTCTCTCCTAATTATCGCGTGTCTTTAGATAACGAATAATTAAGGCGAATTTGCGACCCGTGTTACAAGTACGCAAAACCTTAAGCCGGACATCCGTTAGTTGGTTTTTAATTTTTTTTCTTAAAGACTTGCATGTTTTGGGAGTTATCGCGGACCTGTCAAAAAGAAGAGCCCTTGTATAGTTCCTTTCACTCTTTGCTCTCCTCGCACCCAGGCCAAGTGCCCTCGCGAACTGAAACAAGGTTTTCGCTATTACTAGCTTGCTAATTGTCTTTGAAGGTCTCGCCTCTAGCTCTCGTGCTTGCGTCTCGAGGTTATCGCCGCACGAACTTGAAACTAATACCTCACTTTACTCTTCTATGCGAGAAATGTATTTGAAAATCGTATTATATACGTATGCATACTATATAAAATATTGGGAAGTAAAATTAATATATATGTGTACGTGTACTTATACTTGCAAATAATAATAATCTATAGTATATAGTTGGATATTAGTCATTTCCGGATGTTTATGCGTGCCCTCGATCATTCCGTATTGCGTGAACCTTTTGGAATGCAATATGAACTTATCTGCCGTGACACTCTTTCAGTGAATCTTCTACTTCAAGTTCCGTGATGTAATTATTAGTAAAAGGTTTGCCCGCGATAACCCAAAAATTAATTACTATATTATCAATTAAAACCTTTAGAGATATCGTTACCAAATATTCCTCCAAAATGCAGCTTTAAGGGGAATCCCTAGTTTAGAAAATTAAACGTTTCAAGGTCACATCCAGCGTGGAGGAAGAACTGCGATGGCGGCAGAAAATTGCACAAACAAGTTCCGCGTGTGTTCTGTTTCCTCAGAATTGTAAGATGTCACTATAGGGTTTTAATACAGGAATCTGTCCAGGAAAGATAAAGCGTTGTCTGTTTTACTGTTTTATAGGAGAATTAATATCGTAAACAGAAGGCTACGTGCAGTGATGGTTGTTGACTTTGGCACTTCTCAACGACCATATTTATACTTCAGTAACCAAGTTTATGAATGGGCGACAAAATATCGACTTTCAATTCTGTCCTAAAAAAAATTTACATTTAAATATTTTATAGTTTTTAATAACTATAATAGACGCAACTGCTTCCTGTGATGCCCGTGTGAAAACTATGGACGCCCCTTAAGCAGTTGGTTTTAATCTCCGGGAATTTTTCAATTATGTCACTTGCTAAACGTTGTAATATTGAGCAGAAAATAAATTTTAATTAATAATCCTTAAATTTATGTATTTATATTTATAAAACATTGCTGTAAACATCTTCGGTTTCCCATGCTTAATTTATTTAGCAAAATTTTACTTGGCGTAGCTATACACATCCCGAGAGTAATTCGATTACCCATAACACACCGACTTTTAATATATTTATTTGTATTCGAGTTTTTTCTCCTATGCACATAGTTAATTTAAGTATTTATTTACGACCAATTATTTTCCTTTGATAACTTGAAAACAATGCAACACATGATAACCAGTAAAACTGTTTCTAAAAACTACCGTCAGAAGGCATGTTCAGTTCATGAAAAATTTTCTGTTTTGATGCCGTGTTCTATTTTTAAGTTTAGTGAAACTGTTAAATGCGTTTATTATTAAAAATTATAAAATGATACGACTGACTTCCATGGTGCACAATTAAAACAGTGAGGAATGTTTCTAAGCATTCTTCTATTGCTACGTTCTCGCGGTCCGAAAATGCAACCAACTCGACATTGAAGTAAAGCCGTAAATACGGCACAAATTTGTTCTGTATTAATCTTGAACTGTTATACCATTTTTTTTACGACACGTCCGAAATAGCGTGTGTTCCAGAAAAGTGTGGATTAAATTCACCCGAATCTAAAAATGAAAAACAATTGACTATTTATCGAAAATATCGCCTTATGAAAATTTATACACAATCGTTTTCTGGAAGGACTTTTCAGTTCATGATACAGAATGGTTAACCAACACATAGGCAGTTACTTCCTAGATACAAGTGGGAAACAAATTATTACATATCTTAATACTAATATAATGTTAATCAAATAATTTATGTGAATAAGTTGACTTGAACATCTGTCTGTAGGGAAACAGGGGATAATACTGTTTAGTTTCCTGTGCAGTCGTATCATTGCTCATCTCTTTCCAGATCATTTTTCCCAGAATTTATTTTCTTTTGCCTTGGGCTCCCTGTTCTCAAATGCGTGAAAAATTACTGCAGAAAAGGAAGTTGTGATTTCCGTCCAGACGTTTTCGTATTAATACCGTTTATTGCCATTTTTTCCCCCTTTGCAGCATGTCATGACAAAATACGCTATACGAAGTTACTAGATAAATGACAAAAATGTGAAAACACAGGGCGGGTCTTAAAAAAACCGACAACGTTGTATGAGCTCTAACCCAGGGGTGGGGTAAGAATCTCCTGTAAGTTAGTCACCCGTTGTAGATTTCACGACAGGTTGGTTGCATACCCAAATACCCAAAGGCGTTGCGTAACAATCCGCCTCCGAGATACAAACCGACAACAAGTAAACATTTTACTCCGTGAGGGACTCTATCTTTCATATAACTTATTCTCTGTTTTTTCTCGGATTCTTCCTACATATTTCCCTTGTATATTTCCATTGCGACTAAGTAAAGCCAGAGAGAGAGAGACCTGTCCCTGATATCTTCCTTCCAACCCCTCCACCCCCGTTCTAAAACCTTAATCTTCGTTTCAAAATAGTGTATATATATTTTTTTATACGTGTGCGAAAAATCTCTAAGATAGTACAGAATTGATCCGCCGTAATAAATTCCCATGGCATACCCAAAAAAAAAAAAAAAAAAACCTGTACCTGGCTGAGCGCTACGACACCAAAAAAAAAACGATCTTTTTCACTGCGTCACGTTTCACTTTCTGTCGGAACGTTCGTTTGCACGAGAGTGTTCGTACGAGAAGCACTGTGCCCGACTTGCAGTGGGGAGGTCGCGAGTTTTGTCCCCGCACGCTGCACGGATGAAGAGAATAGGGAAGTGGGTTCAATCCAAGTGGTTTTACACATCACCATCGCAGGTAAAATGCTGGTGCAGTGACTTCTTTCTCACGCGGTGGATCTACATGCATAAAAAGAAAAGAACGAAAAATTTTGTGCGTGTTTTCTGTGGCTTATTGTGAACAACTGTGCTAGGAATAAAATCCATCTTAGTACTATGTCAGACTTGCATATTTTCTGGTAGCAATTAATCAAAGACATACGCCGAATATATACATATATATGTGTGTGTGTGTGTGTGTGTGTGTGTGTGTGTGTGTGTGNAATCAAAGACATACGCCGAATATATACATATATATGTGTGTGTGTGTGTGTGTGTGTGTGTGTGTGTGTGTGTGTGTGATAATTGGTGTGTAACAATAATTGCATTTAAAAAGTTTTTACTGAAATAAAAATTTACCTTCTTCGGACCGGTTTTGCACAGATGTGGCATTATTTACCTCCCTCGACGTTATTTATATCTTGTTTCATGTAATTCTTGTTGCCATATTTACATACATATGTGTGTGCTAAATTTGTTACCGTTGACGCGTATGAATTTCCTCTGCCGTAGTGGATAATGGAAACGTAGGAACTGCCATCCAGAGCCGAACAAGCTAAAACGACAGTGCACTCACTGTGGGCGAATTTTGCTCCTCAATCTCTAAACGTCAATAAACTCAGTCAAGGAGACGCTATTCTGATCACATCTGCTGCCTGAAAATTATTGTCTGTTTACATTTACTTTGGCGTGCGGACCTAGCCAACTGGGAATTGCGTTCTCGGTGTGCGACTTTTCCCAAAGCATACGTATTCTACTGTTCAATACCCACCCCCATCCTCACTTCTGCGCTAACCTCTCAGACTAGTAAATTATAGTCAATTCGCGGTTTCTTCACACTTTCAAAATAAAACCTTTGAAAAAATATAAATGCGCACGAATGCGGTACGTTGACCCTTATTGGTGGATTTTCCAAGACTTAGTTAAGCTTTGTTTGCACGAGGCGGAGGAATATCGCGAAAGTAGAACTTCAGCAGGGCTTCGGAAAAGTTGGAAGTAACCGTGAACGGACTTCATGCATGTTTATTTCCTGCAGTAGCTTTTTTTTACTGCGCTAGAATGACAGATAGGTAGGTATACGCTATTCACGGTAAAGTGAGCACTTTTGAAGCCTTCTGATTTGGAGTAATAGTCAATACATATATTTTATTTTATTCTTGGATGTTATCTTCCGAGCGTGGTAGAATATACACACTGTGTTTATTACTTAACTGGCGATATTTATTTAAAAATACGGTTAAAGGATAAAAAATGGGTGAAAAGAGAAAGTAAGTAGGGCCTCAAAAGTGCACACATTACCGTGAACGGCCTATAGGTAAGGCTTAACGTCTCGTCGACTGCGAGGTCTTTAGAGACGAAGGAGGTTGCTCAGAGAAGCAGGAACAGGTAGGAATCGGCGTTGGTCTGTGGCGAGGAACCGTCCCAGCGTTCGCCTGGAGTGCTTTCAGGAAACCATGGCAAACAGAAATCAGGATGGCCGGATGCGGATTCGAACCCAGGTCCTCCCGATTGCAAGTCTATAAGTAAACCACTGTGCCACCTCGCTCGGGAGTACACACACAGTGGTCATCGCCCTAAGTGTGTATGCGTGCTCTGAGGGGACAATCTCCTGACGCGTCCGTGAGTGAGGGGGGAGGGAGGGAGTAGTGGGAACGCGGGACCTGGCCGCAGAGGGAAGACGGGGTAGAGTGCACATGCGAGTTACGCACTAGCCGCCACTACCGCGTGTTCCAACATTGGACCGTGGTTCCGCCAACAGCGCTGTCGAAACAAAGTGTACAGTAAATGAGGCTAGAACGCTGTTCTCGTGAGCGCGTGCTATGAAATGTGTGTACGCCTGCTCTTATAACGCTGTACGCGGTTATAATCCCGTTCACGGTTACTTCCAACTTTTCTGAAGCCCTGCTAAAGTTCATTCCTCCGCCTCATGCCAACAAAGGTTANTCCCGTTCACGGTTACTTCCAACTTTTCTGAAGCCCTGCTAAAGTTCATTCCTCCGCCTCATGCCAACAAAGGTTAACCGAGTCTAGAACATTCTACCATACGGACACCGCGCCGCATTCGTGCGCACTCACTTTGATAACATATTGCATAAGAACTATTTCTTACTACGTATTACCAACACACATTTTATCCCTGTTTTTATTTATGTAAATAATAAAATAAATATTATATCAATACCGGCAACATAGTCGTTGATAATTTCAACAGTTTCTAATTGAGAAGCATTATAATGCGCGAGCAGCTTTCTTATNTACCGGCAACATAGTCGTTGATAATTTCAACAGTTTCTAATTGAGAAGCATTATAATGCGCGAGCAGCTTTCTTATGAATAGTTCTACTACACGTTGTGCTTGTTTGCAAATCGGCCTGTTAGTGCCTCTGATATACACTGAAGAGCCAAAAAAAAAACTGGTATAGGCGTGCGTATGCAAATAACAGAGGTATGGAACCAATCAGAGTAACGCGATGCGGTCGGCAGCTAGATCGCTTACTGCTGCTATAATTGCAGGTTATCAAGATTTAAGTGAGTTTGAACGAGGTTTTATAGTCGGCGCGCGAGAGATGGGACATAGCATCTCCGAGGTAGCGATAACATTTGGATGNACTGCTGCTATAATTGCAGGTTATCAAGATTTAAGTGAGTTTGAACGAGGTTTTATAGTCGGCGCGCGAGAGATGGGACATAGCATCTCCGAGGTAGCGATAACATTTGGATGTTCGCGTACGACCATTTCACGAGTGCGCCGTGAATATCAGTAATCCTGTAAAACATCACATCTTCGACATCGCTGCGGCAGGAAAAAGATCCCGAAGGAACGGGACAAACGACGACTGACTAGAATCATTAAACGTGACAGACGTGCAACCCTTTCTAAAAATTGGCGCAGATTGGATTTGTGGACCGCCCTGCAGAATTCATGGTTTGAATTGCCTCCTGCATACCTTCAGACATTAGTCGAGTCCATGTCACGTCGTCTTGCGGCACTTCTGCGTGCTCGGGGGCCCTACACGATATTAGGCAGGTTTACCAGTTTTTTTTTTTTTTTTTGGCTCTTTAGTGTATAACGATGGGAATCAGAATTTCATGCGTGATAATAAATCGAATAGTTTCTGGCAGATGTGACTGTTGATGTAGATGCAAATTACACTTAGTTCCGGGCCTGAATGTCACATCCATTCTGTGAAGTAGACTTTAATTTCAAGGTGATTTGACGTTTCTGAGTTGTGCTTCGTGTCGTTAGAGAAGACACATCACACACTTACATCAGACAGTTGGGGAAGAATATATCAGCACCTTCCCACCTGCCAGACCNTCACACACTTACATCAGACAGTTGGGGAAGAATATATCAGCACCTTCCCACCTGCCAGACCCTGCACCGACGACCAGAAACAGTGATTCAACCAGCAACAGTGATGCGTCAGACAATAGTGACTCAAGATGCCACGAAGACATTATAGAAGGAGAAGATATTTCCCACGGAAGATATTTAGGAATACAGGGTGATTCTAAAATCATGAGACAAACATGGAGGGGTTGTAGAGCTCACTAAAACAAACCATTATTGTATAGGATTATATGGGCGGGAGTGACGCGTTGAGGCATAAACACAAANGTAGAGCTCACTAAAACAAACCATTATTGTATAGGATTATATGGGCGGGAGTGACGCGTTGAGGCATAAACACAAAAATAACACATGAAATGCAACACAGTGTTTATTTATAACGTCACCGCTAAATGCCTTTTTACAGAAATGTTTATAATAATTGCTCAAAATTGCTACCACCGGCAGTAATGCAAGCTTGGTAGCGTCGGTGGAGTGATGCTGATGCAGCAGGTCACTGGCGCACCGTGTGACTGCCCTCAACTATCGCCACCATTGTCAGCCAATCACGCCATATGTAGAGGTCACCAAGCATGCGTGACTGTTGGTGGATGCATTTCCAGCAACTGTTTTAACATTTTCTGTACGGAATCACTCGTTAAGTATGCTGCTAATGAACATTTTGTGTTTCCGTTAATGTGTTATGTTTTTGTGTTTGTGCCTCAACGCGTCACTTCCGCCCATATATTCCTATACAATAATTGATATTTTTAGTGAGCTCTACCACCCCTCAATGTTTGTCCCATAATTTTAGAATCATCCTGTATATGAGGACTTAGTACGGGTGTTGCTAAACAAAACGATGTTTGTGTTAAGCAAGTTGTGCAATTTCAAGGTAGTTATGTATTGTTGTCTTTATTGTACAGTAATAGAAAAAGTTTTATTTTTAACTAAAATAAGGTACTTTTATGTTAACACAAATATAAACACTTGTGATATGTGAAATATTTAGGAAGCAGCCAAGCACTTCATACACGGGGAGATTTTTCAAATGTGTGAAGAAACCGCGAATAGATTATAACTGAGCACTTTTGATATCAACCTTTGAAAATTTTCTTGGTGATACCTGCTTATATTTTAACGGGCACGCTGATTGGCGTGTGACCAGTAAAGTTGATAACGTCGGAGGGAAAGTAGTTCCATGCTCTAAAGTGGAATCAAAAGTGTTAGGTGAATATTTGTGAATACTGAAATGGTATCTTTTCCTTTTTTTCTTTTTTAATACATGACATTTTTTTAAAATATTTAATTTTACAATAATTGTACAACTTTACTTTACCGGCCCAAGAATAAACTGATCAGCCCCAAGACGATGTTAATTTTACATATGGCGGAATAATACACGGTATGAATAGAAGACGATGTAAAGTAGAGCTTTCAAAAGTGCTCAATTTTACCGTGAACAGTCTTAACAGCCTTAACCTAAGTTTTAATGCAATTATAACGTATGGAAGTTAGTCGCAAGAGCGGGTCGGTTGAAAATTCTGATGAAAACAAACACGTTACGTTCGTCGCTGTCGACCATGTGACTCTGACAAGCAGTTGTACGGGCGATTGGCAAGTAAATGCTGGGGCAATGCGCTAAGACGACGGATACTAAGCTAGGCAGGAAAGGGAAAGAGGGAGTTTGGTGTGCCATAGACTAAAGATGATGTAGACCGATTCTTCGTCTTCTGCTCATGTACCCAAACTTTACGTACCCCACACCAACACAGCTGTCAAAGTCACATGGTCAACAGTGATGAACGTGTTTGCTTACACCTTAATTTTAAAAAGACATGTACGTTTATATGAGTAAAATGATTTTATCAATTTGAATTTAACCAAACGGTAGTTGCAAATTGGTTAGAGAAAGTACACAAACAGCTCGAATAGCTTGTGTACTTAACAGTGTTCTAACCTCACATGCTATCCACGTCATTTACTGCAGTCGTGTTGGCAGGTGAGCAGTTCAGTGTTGAGACACGCAGTTGGGATGTTAGAAAAATATCGATATATCGAATTTATATATCAACGATATATCGATATATTTTAATTATATTTTATCGAACTCAATATCTTTTTCCGGTTCCCAGAAAAAAATATTTTTAAAATTTTATTTTACTAAGCTTTGTTTTAATGCAAAAATTGAATTAAAAATGATTATATTTACTGTGGTAACATGCACCTAAAACAGGAACCACATCTGTTTTTAATGCCCCGTGTCCTCAATGTGTAATATTCCAAGCAATTTTACATTTGTAAGTCCCATAATACGTAATATGACGAATTCCGATGTACCGAAAATAGTTATATTTCTTTCTATATATCGTTTTGTAAAACAATACTTTTAATAATAACCATTACAAATAATATCGATATTTTTTTCCGATATCGACATCGCTATTGCGGAGACAGGTTGTGCGCAGCCAGCGAGATCCACTGTGGTGTTTGTGTTTGAGTGTGTGTGTGGACGGCGGGCCACAAGGCGACGCTGCACGCCTCGAAGGCTGCGCAGTCAGACGACCGGCGCCTCTAGCCCCAGGGGTCCTGGGCGAGACGCCCCGGCTGCGATCTCGTATCGATTGCGCCAGAGCGCGCACTCACCCCCGGCCAAGGACGCCGGGCGAGCCTCACAGACCCAGTTTCCCCCAGCTTCTTTTGTGTAACCCCTCCCCCATACACCCTGCTGCATCCCACTGCACGGTGCCCGAGCTAAGGTTTGCTCTACTCACGTTAGGAACAAAAAGGTGATTTCTCAAGGGAGAGTTAGTTCTAATGTGGTTCGAATTACTCAGTAAATACTGGGAATAGGGCCCATATGCATATGACATATTTTGCTCCAAATGATGTAACGAATAGGCCCTGTGTGTGGCGGTAACTCCTCGAGAATCATCTTGTATTTAAAAAACTTGAATGTTTGTACGGTAGGCAACCAGCTGTACATGCTCGCATTGTACACTGCTTATACGTAAGGCGTTCAAATATAGGCACTTCTGTACACAAAACCAGAATTGTTTATGGACCCATTGGCTGAGATTTTAAACCGTTTTTTTTATGTAAGCGGTGAATGCTTCTTAACACAGAAATATATGGGACTCTTACGTGGGTCGTAAACCGTCAAAAGTTAGAAGTATTTGATAGGTTTCTTTTGTCGTTATTCCTTATGGTCTTGAGTCATATGATACTCGGGAATGAAAAGTTTGTATACTTAATCATTGCTGTTTTTTACATCCAGAATACACACTAACCGGACAGTTGCAGGATATATAAGTGGTTGATGTGGAACATCCGTTCGTGGTAAGCGCTGGTACACAATTTGACAGAGTGTATCGTGTATTTCACTACTGTTGTGCCGGGAGCACTATTGAAGGCTTATGTGAGGGACCCTGTAAGAGCTTGTACTGGACTACAGTGTCCGTAGTGTGGATTGCTGTAGCCACCTGATAGCGATATCTAAGTTTTTGTTCCAAAAGTTGCCTGCATTTACGTACGCTTAAATATATGTAGTCATTTTGCCTACCTACGAACTGCTTATGGTATATAAGCAGTCATTTTGCCTACCTATGAACTGCTTGTGGTATATAAGTAGTCATTTTGCCTACCTATGAGCTGCTTACAATATATAAGCAGTCATTTTGCCTACCTACGAGCTGCTTATAGTATATAAGCAGTCATTTTGCCCACCTACGAGCTGCTTATAGTATAAAAGCAGTCATTTTGTCCACCTACAAGCTGCTTATGGTCTATAAGTAGTCATTTTTGCCTACCTACGAAATGATTTTGGTATATAAGTAGTCATTTTGCATACCTACGAGCTGCTTATGGTCTATAAGTAGTCATTTTTGCCTACCTACGAAATGATTTTGGTATATAAGTAGTCATTTTGCATACCTACGAGCTGCTTATGGTCTATAAGTAGTCATTTTTGCCTACCTACGAGATGATTTTGGTATATAAGTAGTCATTTTGCATACCTACGAGCTGCTTATGGTCTATAAGTAGTCATTTTTTCCTACCTACGAGATGATTTTGGTATATAAGTAGTAATTTTGCATACCTACGAGCTGTTTATGGTCTATAAGTAGCCATTTTGCCCACCTACGAGCTGCTTATGGTATATCAGGTTCACAATGCATCCACAGAAAAATTTGAGCAGCAAATATCTGTTTTATCACCACGTGTGCACTTGCTCATCTGTGTTTNCGTTAATGTGTTATGTTTTTGTGTTTGTGCCTCAACGCGTCACTTCCGCCCATATATTCCTATACAATAATTGATATTTTTAGTGAGCTCTACCACCCCTCAATGTTTGTCCCATAATTTTAGAATCATCCTGTATATGAGGACTTAGTACGGGTGTTGCTAAACAAAACGATGTTTGTGTTAAGCAAGTTGTGCAATTTCAAGGTAGTTATGTATTGTTGTCTTTATTGTACAGTAATAGAAAAAGTTTTATTTTTAACTAAAATAAGGTACTTTTATGTTAACACAAATATAAACACTTGTGATATGTGAAATATTTAGGAAGCAACCAAGCACGTCATACATGGGGAGATTTTTCAAATGTGTGATTAACAAAGTGTGAAGAAACCGTGNTGAAGAAACCGCGAATAGATTATAACTGAGCACTTTTGATATCAACCTTTGAAAATTTTCTTGGTGATACCTGCTTATATTTTAACGGGCACGCTGATTGGCGTGTGACCAGTAAAGTTGATAACGTCGGAGGGAAAGTAGTTCCATGCTCTAAAGTGGAATCAAAAGTGTTAGGTGAATATTTGTGAATACTGAAATGATATCTTTTCCTTTTTTTCTTTTTTAATACATGACATTTTTTTAAAATATTTAATTTTACAATAATTGTACAACTTTACTTTACCGGCCCAAGAATAAACTGATCAGCCCCAAGACGATGTTAATTTTACATATGGCGGAATAATACACGGTATGAATAGAAGACGATGTAAAGTAGAGCTTTCAAAAGTGCTCAATTTTACCGTGAACAGTCTTAACAGCCTTAACCTAAGTTTTAATGCAATTATAACGTATGGAAGTTAGTCGCAAGAGCGGGTCGGTTGAAAATTCTGATGAAAACAAACACGTTACGTTCGTCGCTGTCGACCATGTGACTCTGACAAGCAGTTGTACGGGCGATTGGCAAGTAAATGCTGGGGCAATGCGCTAAGACGACGGATACTAAGCTAGGCAGGAAGGGGAAAGAGGGAGTGTGGTGTGCCATAGACTAAAGATGATGTAGACCGATTCTTCGTCTTCTGCTCATGTACCCAAACTTTACGTACCCCACACCAACACAGCTGTCAAAGTCACATGGTCAACAGTGATGAACGTGTTTGCTTACACCTTAATTTTAAAAAGACATGTACGTTTATATGAGTAAAATGATTTTATCAATTTGAATTTAACCAAACGGTAGTTGCAAATTGGTTAGAGAAAGTACACAAACAGCTCGAATAGCTTGTGTACTTAACAGTGTTCTAACCTCACATGCTATCCACGTCATTTACTGCAGTCGTGTTGGCAGGTGAGCAGTTCAGTGTTGAGACACGCAGTTGGGATGTTAGAAAAATATCGATATATCGAATTTATATATCAACGATATATCGATATATTTTAATTATATTTTATCGAACTCAATATCTTTTTCCGGTTCCCAGAAAAAAATATTTTTAAAATTTTATTTTACTAAGCTTTGTTTTAATGCAAAAATTGAATTAAAAATGATTATATTTACTGTGGTAACATGCACCTAAAACAGGAACCACATCTGTTTTTAATGCCCCGTGTCCTCAATGTGTAATATTCCAAGCAATTTTACATTTGTAAGTCCCATAATACGTAATATGACGAATTCCGATGTACCGAAAATAGTTATATTTCTTTCTATATATCGTTTTGTAAAACAATACTTTTAATAATAACCATTACAAATAATATCGATATTTTTTTCCGATATCGACATCGCTATTGCGGAGACAGGTTGTGCGCAGCCAGCGAGATCCACTGTGGTGTTTGTGTTTGAGTGTGTGTGTGGACGGCGGGCCACAAGGCGACGCTGCACGCCTCGAAGGCTGCGCAGTCAGACGACCGGCGCCTCTAGCCCCAGGGGTCCTGGGCGAGACGCCCCGGCTGCGATCTCGTATCGATTGCGCCAGAGCGCGCACTCACCCCCGGCCAAGGACGCCGGGCGAGCCTCACAGACCCAGTTTCCCCCAGCTTCTTTTGTGTAACCCCTCCCCCATACCCCCTGCTGCATCCCACTGCACGGTGCCCGAGCTGAGGTTTGCTCTACTCACGTTAGGAACAAAAAGGTGATTTCTCAAGGGAGAGTTAGTTCTAATGTTTCGAATTGCTCAGTAAATATTGGGAGTAGGGCCCATATTTACATGACATATTTTGCTCCAAATGATGTAAGGAATAGGTCCTTGTGTGGTGGTAACTCCTCGAGAATCATTTTGTATTTTAAAAAACTTGAATGTTTGTACGGTAGGCAACCAGCTCACAGTATACGCTGCGTTACGTAAGGCGTTCAAATGTAGTAACTTCTGTACACAAAACCAGAATTGATAATGGACCCATTGACTGAAATTTTAAACAGTTTTTTTTTTTGTGTAAGCGGTGAATACTTCTTAATACAGAGATATATGGGACTCTTACGTGGGTCGTATACCGTCAAGAGTTAAAGGTATTTGATAGGTTTCTTTTATCGTTATTCCTTGTGGTCTTGAGTCGTATGATACTCGGAAATGAAAAGTTTGTATACTTAATCATTGTTGTTTTTTTTACATCCAGAATACACACTAACCGGACAGTTGCAGGATATATAAGTGGTTGATGTGGAACATCCGTTCGTACTAAGCGCTGGTACACAATTTGACAGAGTGTATCGTGTATTTCATTACTGTTGTGCCGGCAGCACTATTGAAGGGTTACGTGAGCGACTATGTAATAGCTTGTACTGGACTACAGTGCCCGTAGTGTAGATTGCTGTGGCCACCTGATAGCGATATCTAAGTTTTTTTTTTCAAAGTTGCCTGCATTTACGTACGCTTAAATATATGTAGTCATTTTGCCTACCTACGAACTGCTTATGGTATATAAGCAGTCATTTTTCCCACCTACCAGCTGCTTATGGTCTCTAAGTAGCCATTTTGCCTACCTACGAGCTGCTTACGGTCTATAAGTAGCCATTTTGCCTACACACGAGCTGATTATGGTATATAAGTAGTCATTTTGCCTACCTACGAGCTGATTATGGTAAATAAGTAGTCATTTTGCCCACCTACGAGCTGCTTATGGTATATAAGTAGCCATTTTGCCCACCTACGAGCAGCTTATGGTCTATAAGTAGCCATTTTGCCCACCTGCGAGATGATTATGGTATATAAGTAGTCATTCTGCCTACCTACGAGCTGCTTATGGTACATAAGTAGTCTTTTTGCCTACCCACCAGCTGTTTATGGTCTATAAGTAGCCATTTTGCCCACCTACGAGCTGCTTATGGTATATCAGGTTCACAATGCATCCACAGAAAAATTTGAGCAGCAAATATCTGTTTTATCACCACGTGTGCACTTGCTCATCTGTGTTTAGTTCAGTGCAGTTCTAATTACGCGGGCGGCATGTTACAAGGCACGGCATTATTATTGTCATCTATGTGATTGATTGAAAATTTAATTAACATCCAGAACAACGCGAGGAGGTCCATATTGCAAACGATAATCGTAGTTACTTTTCCAAACATTTTGTGCGTTTTTCTTTCCAGGCTCGTTTATATTTTTATTCCGCTCTTTGTTGAATAGTAAATGGCGTGTTCGTACTGCTGCCGGAGAGAAACTGCAGGTCAGAACAAACACCAGTGACGTCATTTCTTATCGTGTAACCGGGATCCCCAGCGGGGTGGTTGTTTGTTTACTGGGTGCTTGGGAAACGAACTTCCGTGACGACTTTTACCAGGGAGAAAGTTTAGCGTGCCACACACGAGTACGCGAGTTTATATGCGTGTGACGGTGCCGGAGGGTGGAGGTAACAGTAATTAAGAACGATAAGCAGTTTTCCAACGCTCTACCCTTTTTTTACTCGTTATGAAATCCGCAGCTCAGGAGATTAGTTTTGCTGAACTATCTTCGCATGTCCGGAAACACTTTTTTTTTCTTCTTTTTTTTCTTTCCTTCGGGAAACCGTAACTAAGCTAAAGAGATGAATGGTATATTGGGAATGGCGTGAGTTAATACTGATGAAAAGTAAGAAATTTGTGTTAATTTTGAAACATGCTTTTTGTTTGCCCGAATTGTCATTTTCGAGGTTTACTTGTTTTTAACGCCAGAAATTTGGTGGTTTATATGTTACATGCACGTGTTCGTAAGGAACACTGGCCAAGAGCATTGGTCCTCCTCAAGAGTCAGTTAGTGATATTATGCTTTAAGGGAGAGAGGTGGACGCCATCTTGGACTCGTAAATGTTTCGCCATTACTTATGTTTTGAGATAATTTTTGAAAATATTACTTTTTTAGGGCATAATACATTATTTAATTTCGTTTTAGAGATGATTTATCTTTTGACTTGTATTGTTATCGCTTTTGTAGTCATTTTAAGAAGGTTATTTATAATTAATTCCCAAGTATAACCTATTCGCAGTCTCTTCATACTTTTTAAAATCAAACCTTTGAAATATAACACAATTCATGACATGTTTGGTTGTTTCTCAAATATGTTATGTATTACAAGCTTTTTATACTTCTGTTAACATTGAATTACCTTATTTTAGTTTTGTTGAGATTTTACATATATTTTATCCATAAATTATATTATTTCATTTATAGTTAATATAAATTAAAACAGTTATAAAATAAGTGTGTTTTGAATGTCGAGTGAGAAGTAGTTCTTATGCAAAATATTAGTATACTGAGTGCGCACGAATGCGGTGCTTTGTCCCTTTGGTGTAATTTTCTAGACTCGGATAAGCTTTGTTTTGTGTGGGGCGGAGGAATATACTGGAAGCATAAGTTAAGCAGGGCTTCAAAAAAGTTGTAAGTGACCATGAATGGACTATATTTTCATGTGCTAAACTAATGGAGGTGCGCCATTAATATTACAGTTATTTAACCATCTCGGGGATATACTACGTTTTATCTAAGAAGAAATTTCAATGAATGCAGATTACATTTTATAGCTAAAAAAAAACTTGTAACCCCACAATAATTTCTGTCACTCCCCCTTCAGTTAAAATCTGGGATAAATTTATCTGTAAATCGTTCTTGATATATTTTCAAGGAATTAAGGTGGGAACTCTGCGCTGTATGCAGTTCGTTTTGATCCTACAATTTATGTTCTTCTAAATAATGTAAAGTTTTTCTTTCAGCTACAGAAGTAGTGCTACTTGCCTTTCAAATGAAAGGATTTTAAAAGTGTTATTTAACTTCATAGAGTATGTGTAACTGAAGAACCCTCGGCGACGCATAAGCATAATTGTTAACGGCATGCCACTTACCAGCGTGTCAAAATGATCGAAAATGTGAGTGAAGAGATTTGGGCGGCTCGTAACATCGAGGGCCTTGAGAGCCGATGAGGATTAAGAGAGGTCGGTATGGAGCAGCGCCGGAATGCAAGGGCAGNCATGAATGCACTATATTTTCATGTGCTAAACTAATGGAGGTGCGCCATTAATATTACAGTTATTTAACCATCTCGGTGATATACTACGTTTTATCTAAGAAGAAATTTCAATGAATGCAGATTACATTTAATAGCTAAAAAATCTTGTAACACCACAATAATTTCTGTCTCTCCCCCTTCAGTTAAGATCTGGGATAAATTTATCTGTAAGTCGTTCTTAATATTCTTTCAAGGAAATAAGGTGGGAACTCTGCGCTGTATGCCCTTCGTTTTGATCCTACAATTCATGTTCTGCTAAATGATGTGAAGTTTTTCTTTCAGCTACAGAGGTAGTGCTACCTGCCTTTCAAATGAAAGGATTTTAAAAGTGTTATTTGATTTCATAGAGTATATGTAACTGAAGAACCATCGGCTGCATGGTCTTAACGAAAGAAAAAATGTGATTCCTGTGGGTGGTATGCGCTTTGCAGCTTAACAAACAGTTTTTTTTTCTTCAAAATAATTCGGAAAATACTTGCATTGGAACACTGAGAGGTTGAATGTGTAATTGAAAGGAAACAAACGTAAAGTTGTGTGACGCATAAGCATGATTGTCAACGGCATGCCACTTACCAGCGTGTCAAAGTGATCGAAAATGTGAGTGAAGAGATTTGGGCGGCTCGTAACATCGAGGGCCTTGAGAGCCGATGAGGATTAAGAGAGGTCGGTATGGAGCAGCGCCGGAATGCAAGGGCAGGGGCAAACGGGAGATGCACGAGAAAACCCGCCGACCAGCGGCATCGTCCAACACGAACCCACGTGCGAAAATCCGGGGGGTAACTCTGTTGGGAATCGAAACCGGTTTGCCTTGGTGGGAGGGTAGTAGACTAACCACTACACCACCGCTACCCTTAAAATCAACGAAAATAATCGTCTGCTGATACTACGCTAAACGCGAATAATACGTTCTGGCAACTCGCGTTTAACTTGAGACTACTATTTTTGTATACTTTACGAACACTTTAGCGACTCAGGTGTAGCCTGATGAATAGTTTTTTCCCTGGTGATATTCACATTTTTCGGACAAATTTATGTGCAGGGTAGAGGCAAATTATTGTATAGGGAATAGGCCTTTTTCAATAATTATTACGTGATCGTTGATACCCCGTCATTAAAAGGAACTGTTGTGCTTCTGAGTCAAAAACATTTATTCGAGTAAAGTTTGACTTTTGCTGTTATTTTCATGAAGTTATTTGATAACAGCGTTAATTTTTGCAGTTAATACTGGTCTGCGTTCATTTGTACACGAGAGTTAATAACTAAGTCTTCATCTCAAAATAATTAATTTAAATTGAACTATAACACAGAGCGAATCTGAGTTTAAGTGTGAACGCTTTGAGGCGACTCCTTGTGTTTAAAACGAAACAGAAAATATCAATACGACTTATGACCTGCCAGAAGGTATGAGCTCCTAAAAATCGAGATTTCAAGTGATTTTATTCGGTAATATAAAAAAGTAGTCGAAGCGAAGCAATAAATTCTTGAATACTCTTTTATTGAAAAATTGAGCTCTGAAAGCTGTGGAAGATTAGTGCGTCGTAGCATCACCTCCGTCCATTAACAGTTACGTTGTTATCGTACATTATTGTTACCCCAAGTGTTATAGAACTATTAATGATGTGTACGAATAGTCACGTTTAAATCAGCAAACAATGTTGTATTGACGTAACGCTTACAAACAGCTGTTCGCATGCCGGCTATAAAACANTCACGTTTAAATCAGCAAACAATGTTGTATTGACGTAACGCTTACAAACAGCTGTTCGCATGCCGGCTATAAAACATGTTTGTACACCGTTTTATCTACATAATGAAAGGGGATGATCAAATTTTTAACAAGTGTTCGATCCCAGTTCAAGTTTAGCAATTATATTCAGGAATCCAATGCTTCATTACAAATAATCTATAATTATTTTCATACAGTAATCTGAAGTACCGATTTTTCTTGGGCGTATATCTCCTTTTAATAAATACCGTGGGTCACAAGTCGTACAATGTTTTCCATCTCTTTTTTTGGATATGAAATCACCACGACAGTGTTTGCACCTTTAGTTCAGAAAAATTGTTATCGGCATTTAAAAGCATGTATTTTCCTTGACATTTTTCGTGGACATAGTTCGGTTCCCGGCGGGCTCGCTCCTGGATTTTCGCGTGTGGGAATCATGCCAGACGATGCCACTGATCGGCGGGTTTTCTCAGGGATATCCAGTTTCCCCGCCCTTGCATTCCGNAATAAATTCTTGAATACTCTTTTATTGAAAAATTGAGCTCTGAAAGCTGTGGAAGATTAGTGCGTCGTAGCATCATCTCCGTTCATTAACAGTTACGTTGTTATCGTACATTATTGTTACCCCAAGTGTTATAGAACTATTAATGATGTGTACGAATAGTCACGTTGAAATCAGCAAACAATGTTGTATTGACGTAACGCTTACAAACAGCTGTTCGCATGCCGGCTATAAAACCTGTTTTTACACCGTTTTATTTACATAATGAAAGGGGATAATCAAATTTTAACAAGTGTTCGATCCCAGTTCAAGTATTAGCAATTATATTCAAGAATCTAATGCTTCATTAGAAATAATCTATAATTATTTTCATACAGTAATCTGAAGTACCGATTTTTCTTGGGCGTATATCTCCTTTTAATAAATACCGTGGGTCACAAGTCGTACAATGTTTTCCATCTATTTTTTTGGATATGAAATCACCACGACAGTGTTTGCACCTTTAGTTCAGAAAAATTGTTATCGGCATTTAAAAGCATGTATTTTCCTTGACATTTTTTCGTGGACATAGTTCGGTTCCCGGTGGGCTCGCTCCTGGATTTTCGCGTGTGGGAATCATGCCAGACGATGCCACTGATCGGCGGGTTTTCTCAGGGATATCCAGTTTCCCCGCCCTTGCATTCCGGCGCTGCTCCACACTCACCTCACTTTCACCCTCGTCGGCTCCCAAGACCTCGACGTTAAGAGCCGCCCAAATCTCTCCGCTAACCACCAGTACTATTGGTCTCCGTGTTCCAGCTCAAAACCCTCGGCGCCATCCCATTGGTCCGCCACCACACCAGACCCTATACAACGTTCATTATTGGCCGCCTGTCTACCAATACAGCGCCGAGTTCACAGTCTTCCAATCAAATGTCATTTTCGTGTTTATCGAGGTTTTCATTACATTGTGTTCCTGTGCATTGCGAAACAAAAATGTTTTATTTGTACAAGAAAACGTTGGTTGATGAGTCAAAGTGTTCATGTCAAATCACGATAAAAACTATGAAAACAATAAAATATATTCGTGTGATTTTTGGTTTTAAGTATGAAGATGTATCTAGATTTTTTTTGCCCTAGCTGCATGTGGGCATAGCCCTCGACGTGTTAACATAATGCGTTTGAAATAAAGTTATTTCATCGACATTAAAAAAAAAGCAAGCCCCGCGAAGCTATTCGGGACCCTCCCAGTTTCGATCTAGCACGATAACCTGACAACAAAACAAAGTCAGTAATGTTAAAAACAAACATTTAGCAGCTTTACATTTTTTCATAAGTGCCCTACAAAAATTACTACTCTTGATTTACTAATGCATCTTCAAATTTTAAGTGAAATTCCTAAGTGACTGAATATTTGCAGTTGCGACTAGCAGTAAATGAGAACGTAGCATAGTTCTGGATTTATCGCAGCCCGTCACTTGTCAGATTGTGAGTTAAGTGACACGCTGAATGGATATTACGAACCCGGCTTCAACGTTATAATCGGTAGCTTCGCCAATAAATGGCGACGTCTATTGCGCTTCTCAAAATGGCGGTGCCATTACGAGGGGGGATTACCCGTGGCACGTGTAATCACGTAAAGAGCGTAATGCAAATCCCAGCGCCATTTCCGTCGCCGCTCGTAATCTCCGCGGGCTCGAATTATTCCCCTGCGAAAAGCCTTACGTGACATTTTCGAGCTCGCAGTCGACGCTGCCGAGGTCAGCTGCAGCCGGAGCTAATCCCGTTCGCGCGAAATTGGTAATTGGTAATTGGCGTTGCAAGCGCGTAACGAAGTTCCCGATGCCCGGCAATCAATTCTGCAGCACTGTGTGCCCGGAGCGCCGGAACCAATTAATTGGTCGCACAAATATTCCGCCTTCAAGTCGGTCGCGAGCACAGCTTTTGCTGTAGGCTACTCGAGGTTACTTCCAACTTTCCTGAAGCCCTGCTTAAGTTCTGCTTTCAGGGTATTCTTCCGCCTCGTGCTGACAAAGCTTTTAAAAATAGAAATTCACCCCAGAAGAACGGCGCACCGCATTCTTACGCACTTACAGGACTATTTCTTACCAGACGTTACCAACACACTCATATTCTCTCTGTTTTTCATTTATATTATTTATAAATTAAATATCATGATTTGTTGATTAAATATAAGTTCGAATCGAACCGGAAATGAGTTGATTTTACGTAAACGGAAGTATAAAACGCTTGTGATGCGTGGCACTTTCAGGAAATAACCGTACACGTCATAAGTAGGGTTTTTTTTTTTCAAAGGTTTGATTCGAAGTGTGAAGAAACCGCGAACTGACAATATGGATGTGCCCGTGCGTGCTCTCGTGTGAACGTTAAAGAACTTCTTTTCGTATTCAGTATTCGAGTAAGCTGCGTGACCTAGTTTTCTTTCAGACGCGAGAACTGTTCCACAAAATACGCGAGAACTGTTCCACAAAATACGCGAGAACTGTTCCTCAAAATACGCGAGAACTGTTCCACAAAATACGCGAGAACTGTTCCTCAAAATACGCGAGAACTGTTCCCCAAAATACGAGAGAACTGTTCCATAAAATACGCGAGAACTGTTCCACAAAATACGCGAGAACTGTTCCTCAAAATACGTGAGAACTGTTCCACGAAATTCAGAACACAGAGGAAANCAAAATACGCGAGAACTGTTCCTCAAAATACGCGAGAACTGTTCCACAAAATACGTGAGAACTGTTCCACGAAATTCAGAACACAGAGGAAAAATAAAAAATTGCTTCTCGGGCCAACTTTTGACTCTTAATTCTACCTTGAAAATATATCTGGATACTTGTGACTCCATAGTAGAGATGATTGGTGGAATCGAGAGGTTAGGAATCCTCACAATTACTCCACGCAACAGAGTGAAGCAGGGAAGTGGTATTATCGTAAGGTTCCGTTGACAATTTTAGTTGCGTTGGTTTAGCGGCAATCTTTCCCGGGGATATTCATAATTAAATAACTTCAAAGACACCGCTGAATTATTTATAGGGGCGAAAAAGAAATTAGTTATTGTGCTATTATTTCCCCCACGGATAGGCGGCAATTTTTTTTAAGAACCTTGAAACATGCATCAGCAGCTATTGTCTCAGCGTGTGTATCTTAACTCTTATTGAATAAAACTTTTTAAAAATCACCCCGTTTATGATGTGTGGTTGTTTCCTACATATGTCGTGCATCACGGGCCTTTCATAATTGTGTGAAATGAAAGTATATTATTTTTTGTTAAATTGGACATTTACTTATATTTTATTAATAAATTATACTTCTTTCATAATTAATACGATTAAAAACTGAGAGAAAATAGGTATGTTGGTAATGATTACTAAGAAAAAGTTCTTATGGAAAATATCANGCTATTATTTCCCCCACGGATAGGCGGCAATTTTTTTTAAGAACCTTGAAACATGCATCAGCAGCTATTGTCTCAGTGTGTGTATCTTAACTCTTATTGAATAAAACTTTTTAAAAATCACCCCGTTTATGATGTGTGGTTTTTTCCTACATATGTCGTGCATCACGGGCCTTTCATAATTGTGTGAAATGAAAGTATATTATTTTTTGTTAAATTGGACATTTACTTATATTTTATTAATAAATTATACTTCTTTCATAATTAATACGATTAAAAACTGAGAGAAAATAGGTATGTTGGTAATGATTAGTAAGAAAAAGTTCTTATGGAAAATATGATTAAGGCGGGTGCGCACAAATTCTGTGCGTTGTCCCTTTAGCTTAATTTCCTAGACTTAGTTAAGCTTTGCTAACACGAGGTGGAGGAACAGATTGAGAGTAGAGCTTTAGCATGGCTTCAGGAAAGCTGGAAGTAACCCGCGAACGGGTTATAACTTGTCTCTCACGATCTCATCTTCTTGGATGTTGGTCCGGTGCCAGAGGGTAATGCGAATTCCTCGGCGAGGTTCGCGATAAGAACTGCAGTTCCCACAGTTCGGCGAGACGCACAGAGGTGAATGTTTCCGCTGCGAACGGCGAAGCGCGCTCAGAAATTACATTACCCTTATCTTCCTCGTGTGTGGGGGTCGGCGGAAGTTACGCACACGATGACCTCCCCTCGTTCCGGTTGTTCTGCAAGAGTTGGTTCTGTGACCAGGGACCCCCTTAACCCAACACAACCTCCCCTCGCCTCGGCTCCACCATCCCTACTCACTGAGGCAGCGCAGACAGCTTCACATGCTTTGCTGGACTTCATTAAGGGTGTTGGATACAAAAAAGTTAAATATGTTATAATTGTACCAAACATTATTGAGCTTGTACGCTTTGTATGTGATGACTTTTTCCTTGAATAAAATAATTTGAAACTTCGTGGTTTTTTTTTTTTTTTTTTTTTTTATAATTTGATGTTAAATTCAAAAATTTTCTGCTTTGCTGCAGTCATAAAAACAAATAGGCTACTAATTAAGTAATACAAATTAAAAATTTATGACGTTAACTTATGCCGTAGGCTCCAGCGTGTTACTTATGTAATCTACAAATAACAGTTAATGCATTAAAAAAAAGTTTTAATGTAAGGAAATGTATTTCTACTTAACATTTTTTTTTTCATTTAGGCTATATTACCCGTTATTTGGTGATTACATATATATCAAGCTGTAACCCACGGAATTTGTTTACATTGTAAAAAATTTCCATATGTACAACTTAATTAATATTTGTTTTCATGGTTGCAGCAAAGCAGAAAAATTTAGGATTTGACATCAGATGATTAAAAAGCAGCCTTGCACACCGCATATTGAATTAACTAATTCTTAGTATGTTACATTCATGGTTATTTCCACTTCGTCTGAAGCCCTGCTGAAGCTCTATTTTCAGGATATTCCTCCACCTCACGCAAACAAAGGCTAGAAAAACCAGGACAAGAAAATTACACCAGTGTTACAACGCGCCGTATTCGTGCTCACTCATTTTAGCATAAGAACTATTTCTTACTAGACATTACCAACACACTCATTTTATCTCTGTTTTATGCATATTAATTATGAAATGGGATATAATAGTTATAGATAAAAGGTAGGTAAATGTTCAGTTTTACGAAAAATAAGTTACTTTTATGTTAACAGGAGTATAAAATGCTTGCGATACACGAGACATTTGGGAAAGAACCGAACACGTTGTACATGGGGCGATTTTTCGAAGGTTTGATTCAAAAAGTGCGGACAAGCCGCGAATAGACGGTGCAGTGAAAGACAAGCAAATGTAGCTCACCTTTGATTCGGACTTCGCCGCCCACGCCGACAAAGATTTGTTCCAGTTTACAAAGTACTTGTTCGTATATAGTCGAAAAATGTGCTATTGTTCTAACAAAACAGATTTTTTGAATAAACAAGTTTGGAAAACACCGAAACATATGTCATGCAACAAAATACAGACTTGTAGAAGCTGCTATGTCGGGCACACAAATTTGACTGTCAGAAAAACATTTAATTGAATCAGCTCTATATTCGTTTGGCCACATGCAAACAAAAAATTATGTGTGCTCAAACAAACAATTCTCTCAGTGGAACTAGTTTTATTCTTCACTGAATGAAATTAACTTGCTGGTCGGTGGGGCACACAGATCGGATCTTTTGAAGGTCACCTGTGTGATGAAAATTCAAGAGATCGACTTGCAATTTAAATTAGCGTAAATGAAATATAGTAATTTGTGAAGATAATCGTAGCCGTAACCGCTCAATCAAACTTAATCGGTACACGATATTGTCACATGGGGTACTCGTGTTTGAGTTGAAGACTTTTTAGACGCCTGTTTGTGTCGAAAGTTGCTGGGGAATCTGAAATTTTGATTCAGTGGATTAACTATTTGGTGAAATTAGGGCGGTGATTCTTCTCTGGCTGGACCCACGGTTCTCACTTGCGTCACTCGGAAAGGTAGGCTAACAATATGTCCAGCTATGTGTGTTAATGTGGTGTCTGTACTTATGTCGTGTGTCAATGGATTCTTGAGTTATGGTATGTGTAGGCCCTCGTGTACCGTATCATGTGTCTGTAATCTTGTGAGGCATGTATGTACCTATCCGTGTGTTGTGGCATGTGCCCGTGATCTCATGTGGCGTGATATTGTTTGATAGACACCTCGTTTATGTGTTATGAAGTTATCTGTCCTGATGTATGACGTTATGAAGACAGGAAAGAGGTTACGCTTCTCAGCTTCTTGAAATGTCCCGGATGTTGGTTTTTATGTTGTTTTTTCCCCGTAAAGGATTTGTATGGATATTATTAAACCCATAGTCAAAAGAAATCAACCAAACAGGTATATAATCTGTTTACTAAGGTTGGTAACACTATGTACTAAAAAGGGATTAATTAGTGGATATTCAATGAGAGAATGACATTTAAAAACGCTACTGGTTATCAGTTTGGTAACTGCGTGCATAATTCTTTGTCACTCGGTAAGGGGGGAGGGGGGTCGAAAATAAATAGAATGTTTCTTCATTCGATGAATTCCCTAAAATATATCTTCGAAGCCCTTTATAGTGTGGCGTGTCTTAACGAACATTATATAGAAATGATTTACTCTACGAGAAAGAAAATTGACAACAAACAGAATAACACGTCGTAGATTTTTCCTTCTTGCAAGAAAGAACACAGTAATAAAATGTATAATAAAAACTATTACGATAACAGTAGATGAATTTTGGTAAGTTATTATTTGTTGGAAACCGTTAAACTAATCAANTTCCTTCTTGCAAGAAAGAACACAGTAATAAAATGTATAATAAAAACTATTACGATAACAGTAGATGAATTTTGGTCAGTTATTATTTGTTGGAAATAGTTATCTTAAAACCGTTAAACTAATCTAGGGTCCAATTTTTTTTCTAGATTTTTGTGATATATTATGGTTTCATGACATAATATGAATGACTACATGATTAGTTTGGTGTCATCTAAAGCGTTTCGTAAAATGAAAGGAGTGTCGGGTTGGAAATTCCTTAAAATTTCCTTCTAGCTATTTTAACTTAAAGTTTCATTTCCTCGGTCGAACCACATATTTTCTTTCCAAGAAAATATTCTTCATGGTATACTAGGGACATGGAAAATAATTTTGAGCCGTAGTTTTTAACGTATTAATTTTGTTAAATTTTGTAATGTTTGCGATAAAAAAATTTATAGCACGTATAGTTCCTCTCATTAGTTTTTGACAAGTAATTTTTCGCAAATTTCTTACTTTTTCAGACTATTGTAGCATATCAAAACGAAAAAAAAAATATATGCTAAAAATGTAGAAAATAATTGTTGATACTTGAATGGCCTTAATCCTCCAAATGTCGGTATATAACCCATTCTTGGCTACTTCCACGAGAACTATTTCTTACTAGGCATTACCATACCTTTTTTTCTCAGTGTTTTGATTCGTCTTGTTTATAAATGAAACATTAAAATTTATAAATAAAATATGAGTAAAAGTTCAATGTAACCAAAAGTTAAATACTCTTGTGTTGGCATGAGTATTAACTGCTTGTGATATGTGACACATTTAGGAAACCACCAAACACGTAATACAAAGATTTGGTTTAAAAAGTGCGAAGAAACCTGGAATAGACTATAACTACTGGTAAGGGTTGTTTACGATAAAGTGAGTACTTCTGAAGTAAACCATTGGAAAATGTCACTGTCCCTTCCTGCATGTGTTTCGACGAGCACATTGACTGGCGTGCGCCCAGCAGGTTGGCAACAACGGAGGTAAAGTAGTTCCCTGTATTAAAAGTGATATGTAAACATCTGTAAATACTTGAATAATTTATTTTGCTTTTTAAGTTTTTTTATTGCATATAAGATTGAAAATTGGCGAATTTGTTAAATATGCACTTTTCTAATAATTTTACAATTTCACTTGACCGACGTACGAATAAAGTGATAAGGCCCATGGCAGTGTTGATGTTANCTTTTCTAATAATTTTACAATTTCACTTGACCGACGTACGAATAAAGTGATAAGGCCCATGGCAGTGTTGATGTTACATATAGCGGAAGAATACACAACGTGCAAACCAGTTGACCTTAAGCACTGCTTTCGAAATTGCTCAGTTTACCGTGAACAGATTACGTAGTCTATTCGCGGTTTCGTCACACTTTTTGAAACAAACCTTTGAAAAATCACCCCATGTGTGACGTTGTTCGGTTGTTTCCTAAATGTGCAATGTTTAGAGACCTGAAGAATTCGCGGATTCATATTGGGACAAGCTAGAAATCAAAACACGTGTGTCCATATAACTTTAGCCATTGGTCCACGCGGTGTTTGACACCTCCTGGAGAACGCTGGCCTAATCGTCGCCTTCCACTGTGACAGCATACAACCAATGTGCGTCTGATATCGGCATGTTTGTACATGCGACTGTGCAATCTAGCCTGCAGGTCACTGAACTGGCGAATTTTTCAGGTCTCTAGCACAAACGTTTTATGCTTGTGTTATGTTACGAACTTGCTTTTCAGCCAATTCGTACATGAAAGATTATGAGAGAATGCTGGGGGCATAACTCAAATAATGACTCGTTAATTCGGTAGTGCAAAACAGTATCTGATGAATTTATTACAATTTACGGTTATACAATTATTATTTATATTAGCATTGGCCGGGGGAGCTTTACATTGAATTTAATATTATGTTTATTGTTACTTCACTCACGCCATTTTAAATAACCCTAACCGGAACGTCATCACCTTGT
>NQII01000807.1:42146-57712 GCA_002778355.1 Clitarchus hookeri
GTACACAAGAGGCTAAATGGCATGGTAGTTCCTTTGACGTGGACGTACCCATCCTCCTATTGGCTGCGCGAGGATATAGAAATTGACCTCGTGTCTGATTGGCCACTGCATGCTGCAGAAGGTTTCCTACTGGCTGGGCTGCCGACTAACAGGTAATATGCCATGACTCGATTAGCGAACGACGTGACGTTCCGACATGTCGGCGCCAAGTAACGCCATTTTGCTGGCGTGTGTGGTCGGAGTTCGCGGATACAAACTGTGGTTTCACCTCTGTATACTTAGGTACTCTGTGCATGGGCCAGGTTCCGATACGCCTCTCCGAGATTTAGAGTAAAGTGACATAGAGTAAAAGCTGGGTAAAGTTAGGATAAAAGTGGTTTTGGCACGAGTATAATATAAATATAATGCTGTGTTTTCAAACATGTTCTGATTAAGCAACCAGTGTATGTGTGTGTATATATATATACGTATATAGGGGCGTAGTCAATAGGGTGGGATATAGGGGTTGTTACCCCCTTCTCCTTTTTTTTTTGCCCTTTAGTTTTGCCAACAATTAGTATAAAAACTATTAATAAGCCTTAAAATTTGATAAAAATAAGAATTGTCAAAACAAAAAATTTGATGCATTTTATTATATTGTGAAGTAATTTTTAGCTTAGTATTTTTCCTTTTTAACAGGTTCGTCAGCGCTGCTAACACTAACATAACCTACCTCGCTTCGGTCAGCGTAACCCTCCCCCCCTTCCCCCCAACACTTTAAAAATCTCTGACTCTGCCTCTGTGTGTGTTGTGTGTGTATATATATATATATATAACTTTCATGAACTACTTTCATTTTCACAAAATAAATATTGTAATGACGCAGTATTCTTAATTTTCGGGCCACGTGCTCCATTTTCTTTCGTTTTACTAAGCTTCGTAATATTTTTATCGGGTTTGAAATTAAAAGCCGTGGTGGTTCGTTTTACCGTGATAGTTTGTTTATCGGGCTAACTTTTGCCGTTTCGTTTCGAACGTCGTAGTTTTCAGTAAGCGTCAGCATTGTTTAGAAACTTTGTGCCTGTCGCCTTCCGGCAGTTGATATCGAGCAGTTGAATCAAGTCAGTCGCCTGAAGCTGTCGTCGACCAGTGCTCGCCTAGGCCGCGTCGGGCGTGGCGCTAACCCCCACACTGGCAAACCAGATTTTACTAGATTATTTTTCCGCCGGTGTGGGAGGTCGCTGCATTTGTTATTTCTTCGGGCAAGTTTTTAAGAAACGAAATAATTCGTAAACTACTGTGGCGCTGTTCTGCACTTGTCTGGTTATCTGAAACCTGTTCGTACTCTGAACTTCGTATGTGAACTAACTGGCAAATAAAAGTATAGAACAAATACACCGGAACTTGACTTTATTTCATATTTAATCGGCGTCCATTTTACAGAGTCTCGTGTTGCTCCGTCTTGAGCTAGTCGAGTGGCAACTTAAAGCCGGCTATAACTGTGCGCGTGCCACGTTACAATATGTACGCAATAAGTTATTCTTTCAATAACCTAACCATAAACATTGTGTTCAAAAATGCAGCATTATTTGCAACGTAACTTTTAAATCAAAACTACGTTTTTTTTTTTTTTAGCCGTAATTTGTAGTTTTCTATATGCGTGTGTTACCGGAACTTGCACTTTTTTTTTTTTTTTTTTCAGTTCCCGTAATCCCATTAAACCTCCCACCATTTACCAGTTTATCCTCCGTTACTCGCTGAGATAGCGCACGAAATAGTCTTCCTCTGGCGAGATGCTCCGAGTAATTACTCCGCAGCCAAAGAGTTAACTTAACTCTCAGAGTAACTGTCTGGAACGTCACCCAGCGCGTTATGTATAAATATATAATTGAACTAAAAGCAAATTTACGCATTCTGGTTTTAGATGCAGATGACAAATTACAAATGATAAAACTATTATTTTTTATTTAAAACTTAAGTTGTGTATCCTGTTGCATTTTTTTTACATAACTTTTATTATTATGTTAAGGTAAGTAGGCTTATAACTTATTTTTTATATTTTTTTAGAGAAAAAGGAAAGAAGTTATGTTAAGTAACATATTTTTTTTGTATTTACATTGATTGTGTAATCAGGACACGTTTGTAATCACTCACGCTGTTTGCATTATGCTCGTTCCAAATCCACATTTATGATTTATGCGCCCAATGTTTACTCTATATTACGTTTCTTTACTCTCGGAGTTGCGTAATAGTTCGTAACAAGTACACAAATTCTTTACTGCGTGGGTCAAATACTTTTCTGTGCTTAGAGTTACTTGTGAACTTAGAATTATTCGCGTATTTCAGGTGAGATGTATAATAAAACTGCACTTAATTTATATATTGGCGAGTAGAGAAAAAGTTTCCGTTCAGTTCTGAAAGCAACAGAATGATTATGCGTTTTCGAATCACCTAATACTTTTTTGTCATGTTCCTAGACATGTGCGATGATTGTGAACTTGAGATAGAACGTCTCTCTCCGGTAAGTGCGTTGTGCGCCGTGTCTGTGGCAAGCTAAATCCGCCGAACCAGAGAGCTTTTGACGTGTAATTCCTTAGTTGTCATTGGGGTAGGAAATGACGAATCCGGCGTGACCACTGTGGCACAGCAGTACAGCAGTCAACCACCGGAAAAAAAACCCGCAACACATTTCTTTCATTTCCATCATCCCTTCTCGTGTACGGAGCTTTTACTTGCCTAGTTTATTCCTCGCGTTTCTGATACGCCTCCGTCTTTCTGGGCATGCCTTCCTTTCTTCTCTCTCTTTCTCTCCACCCCCCCCCCTCCTCATGTACAATGACGCAGTGTCGCCCTTTTCACGGATGACGTGGCGCAACAGAGTTTCTCCCTCGGGGTCGTGATAAATATTTAACAAGGTGTTCATTAGCAAAGTTCTTTCGCATGACTCACAGTAGGCGAGCTACCTCGGTGGGGATGACAAGTTTTTTCAACGAAATCCGCGGAGCTTTTAACCTGTTGCCTGTTTTGAAAGTGGTGATGATTTGGTATATGAAAATGCATGTTAATGGAATTCTGTTTTTTTTTTTTTTTTGGCGTTCCTGTTAAATACGTGATTCTTTGGCATTGAAGTATTTTGTAATATTAATGTATGGCCTGTTTCCTGGAAAGATCCAGACAATTAATAATAATGAATTATAAAAAAAATTACAGAAAAACAAATTGTTATACAGTCTATCAGTCTATCGTCTATACAGAGCTTGAAAGTATCATTTCTCACACTTAGGTTTTTATTTCAAGTTTATATCTTCCATCTTTGGTTCATTTGGGATCTCCAACAAAAAGTATTCTGCACCACCCCACGCTGTTTTCTACGTTATGCAGCCGAGGCTCGCAAGTGGCCATGTACTCATTTTGAAAGCCGTGGTAAATGAATCACGTGGCCACAAAATACTTTGTTTCAGATTTACTTGAAATACCTGTCGTTTGAAGACGCTCATAACAGAATGTTCAGCAAATAAAAAGCAACCATTTATTTNAGATTTACTTGAAATACCTGTCGTTTGAAGACGCTCATAACAGAATGTTCAGCAAATAAAAAGCAACCATTTATTTGACAGTTTTTGCGCAAATTGATGTTGAAATAATGTTTCCGCCTTAAATCTGGCCGTAAAAAAATTATAATATGAGTATCGTATCTATTCTGTGGGAAACGTATTTACGAGTATATTTACCAGCGCTCCTCGTAAATAACCAGGCAAATTTTGTAAGATTTAGGAAAAAAATTTCTTGATGCATTCTCATGATACAGGGTATCGTGCCGGACGATACCGCTGGTCGGCGGGTTCTCTCGGGGTTCTCTCGTTTCTCCCGCCCTTGCATTCCGGCGTTGATCCATATTCACCTCGCTTCCTCCTCATCGGCTCTCAAGACATCGATTATAAAAGAGCCGTCCAAACACCTTCACTCACTCACGTTACGAAGCATGTACGGAAATAATATTGTATTTTACAGTTTTTAGTAAAGGTACTATACACGCGATAGTTATGTTATAGTCTATTCATTGTTTTTTTCACACCTTTTGAATCCAACCTTTGAAAAATCACCCCATATTTAACGCGTTTGGTTCTTTCCTATATGTGCCATGTATCGCTAGCGTTTTATACTTCCGATAATGTAAAAGTATTTTATTTTTGGTTAAATTGAACTTTTACTTATATTTTATCTATAGATTATAATGTTTCATATATAATTAATGTGCAAATAACTAGAGATAAAATGAGTGTGTTGGTAATGCCTAGTTAGAAGTAGTTCTTATGCAATCATTAAACTGAGTGCGCTCGAATGCGGTACGTGATCTTGTTGGTGTAATTTTATAGACTTAGTTAATATTTGTGTGCATAAGGTGGAGGAATATTCTGAAAGTAGAACTAAAGAAAGGCTTCAGAAAAGTCGGAAGTAACCGAGAATGTACTATACATTTGCATCGCCTCAGGATGTTAGCCACTGTTATACAGTTATAGTATAATAGAGTGCAATTAGATTTTGACCCAAACATTTAAAAAAAACAAGACGAAACCTTCACAGATGTGTTAGGTTACATCTCCTGAGAGTCCTTAAAAAAAGTCCCAAAAAATCCCACTTCAGGTTTTACGCCATTTTGAAAAAAAAAAAAGCGTCCATAATAGATTTTTGCCTATTTTTGGGGGAAAAAAAAGCAGCAATCAAAATATTTAACATTTCCATTTTATTTTGCAACGTGTTTGTAATAGAAGTGGCTTGCACACTCTGTACGTACATTATACTTTTAATCACTTTTATTCCGTTTGTGGCATTTTAAAAAATGTTTCTAATTTTTTAATGAGGAATTGCAATATTTTAGCGATATACATTAAAACGACTTGCAATATGGAAGAATGTTCCAAATAAAAGTTTTAGAGCGTTTAAAAACCTATCGAAATCATATAACATATTATAACTTTACCATGTATTGGGTTCCCAGTCCAGCTTGTTCGTAGGTGTGGCATGTCGGGCGGCTGGCAGGGGCAGCAAAGAACATAACATATACGACACAACAGTTGGATTTTTATATTTACATTTAACAATTCTGGCAATAATTTTAGAAGGACAGAGCTGTAAAACATCGTAATAAGGCAAAATTCGATTTTTTTTTTTTTTTATAATCTTACCTCATACAGCTTTTCAGCAGCCCACTGACTGGAAGATGAATTGTTCCATTCATAAATGTCGTACACGTGAAATATGCATTTTTTTGTTTCTGTATTCCAGCTTAGGTGTGAAATTAATATCAAATCCAACCATTGTCCCTCTTCTCTCTCTCTCTTTCTCTTCTCTCTCTCACTTCCTCTCTCTCTCTTTCTCTTTCTCTCTCTCTCTCTCTGAATTTAGCGGTAACTTATGTGAGATATATCTCTGCTTAGATTTATATATATATATATTTTATTGAGCTTCGTGTTCGCATGCGCTATATACTATAAATTTGTATTACAAATAATTGCATCAGCATACACCAAATTACGCGTTGCTTGGATAACATTCACTAAAATAATTTAGGGGCCGCTATGACTGAGCGGTTAGACTACTCGCCTCCCACCAAGGTGAACCGGGTTCATCCTCGGCCGGGTCACTCCCGGATTTTCGCAAGTGGGAGACGTGCCGGACGATGCCTGTGGTCGGCGGGTTTTCTCGGGGATCTCCCGTTTTCCCCCGCCCTTGCAATCCGGCGCTGCTCCATCCTCACCTCATTTCGCCCTCTTCGGCTCTCAAGACCTCGTTGTTAAGAGCCGCCCAAATGTTTCAACTCAACTAAAATAGTTAACGAACATACCACACTGTTAGAAATATATGTAGATTTACGGAAACTGTGGAGTTAATTTACGGAAAGACACTCCTTAATTATAAATAACGGAAATGAGCTCCGTAAATGTAAAACACGGAAACTTTTCGTTTTCTTATAGATTCGACTTTGAGACACGAACAATGCAGATGATACCTGAAGCGTATAAAATCCCATCTTCACGATACTACTTCGTGTNTTTGAGACACGAACAATGCAGATGATACCTGAAGCGTATAAAATCCCATCTTCACGATACTACTTCGTGTAAAATTGTAGTACGTGAGTGGCGAACCACTCATGGAGTGGCAATTCGTTGATTATTGTTCAAATTCCGCTACAGGACAAAACCTTCTGTATACACAGTGAAACACGTGCATAACGAAAATAAAACCATATATTCGTAACCTCGTTTTATACACCGCAAATATAGCAAGCGCTCTAACACGATTTGAAAGGAAGACAGACGCGTTCGCAACTTTAATGTAAAATCCACATTTACAAAATGCATCTTGTAAATGTGTGGTAGGTGAATCTTTCGAGGTATTGATTGTTAATTTTTCGGTTTTTGTTCAAATCCCACTACAGGACTAAACATAAAAAAAAATTAACTTCTATGTTATACACGAAAATAAAACTCTTTTTCTTACCCCTGTTTGTAAACCTGAAATAAAAAAAAATCGCACACGCTAACATGACTACAAACTAACAGGTACATGCACAATTTCATATAAATTCCGTATTTACAACACTAGATCTTGTAAAAGCGTGGTAGGTGAGTGGATAATGTGATGGGCTACCAGAAGTTTTGAGTTCAAACCCCGCCACCGGACAAAATATTTAATTTTGTAGTCGTTTTTATACACAGTGAATCACCTACATAACGAAAGTAAAACTTTTCTGTTGCCTCTTTTGATAAAGAGCAGATAAAAAAAAACATACTTGCAAGTTTGTGGACACGTTCCGTGTGAATTCACGGAGATTTGTGTGAAATTGACGGAGAGAACGTTATTGAAAAGAAAAAAAAAACGAAGAAACCGTAATTTAACGCAGATGTGTGGATAATTTGTAACCGATATTTTCCGTAGTTTTACGGGCAATTTTTCTAACAGTACAGTAAGTTTAAAACAAGCAGTTCGGTATCGTTTAGAGCTAAAATTATTGACACCCTTGTCATTGCAAGCGTGTCATAATTGAAAGCTCGGCAAGATTTTAGAGGAACGGGCAGGATTACGTGCCATGAATTAATTAGTGGCTGCTGTTCATACGGTCTCGTGGACGAAACATGTTTTAACTTCAGATCAGGAATACTGGTCCCTACGACAGGAAGTCAAGCGAAAATTGAAAATAATCGGCGTCGAGTCGATGCGGCGAGCAGTTCCGAGTTTCCGTTTTTACAAATATGCCTACCAGCGAGAGAGTAAAAGTTTCGCGACTTTCAGTAACTACACAACGCAGGCCTTAAAAAATGTTGACTCGTCTATTATCGGTTTCTTCACACTTTTTGATACGCACCATTGAAAAATCACTCCATGCATGACGTGTTTCGTGATTTCCTAGACATGTCGTGTATCGCCAGCGTTTTATTTCTTCGATATTTTGTTCACTATGATCAGTTCATTATTTACAAATTGGTTGTATATGTGTGTGTGTGCGTGGAGAGTGCGTTCAACAGAGAAATATGTCAATACGTTAAAGTAATAAGGAACACATATGTTTGGATGTTTCTTTAGAATGCAGTTATCTTGGATCAGTGGCGAGGAGACTCCAGCAGCTGTGGTCTTCAGTTTGGTCTTTTGACAGTAATTTAATATCATGTGACGTATCATGATTGCCTTACCGAGCGAGTTGGCGCAGTGATAGCACACTAGCCTTGCATTCGGCAGGAGCCGGGTTCGAATCCCGGTCCGGCCATCCTGATTCTCGCTTTACGTGGTTTTTCGAAATCGGTCCAGGCGATTGCCGATGATTTCTTACTCCAGGCTATGGCGGATTCCTTCCTCGTTGCTGCCTCTCTGAGCAAGTTGCTCAGTCTCTCATCACCTCCCTCTCTTCTCGACGAGACGTTATTTCTTTCTTTTTATCGTATTCTTTATACTGGCTGGCTAAGTGCAGAACTGGTGCATAATAACGCCGTGTGGACGTCAAGAAAGTTGGGCGAAGGTGGTAGCTACAAGTATCTGCTCATGCGCGTTGCGCCTCGTCCACCATCTCAACTGATTGTGCGAGGAGATACTCCAATGAGCCACTCACGGATAGCGTTCCTGATGTCAGCCAAAATGGCGACATATCTTTTTTTAAGAATTTTTTTGCGGCCAGCTGGATTTCTCGTGGTGATCAAAAATGTCTTGGTTTTTTTACCTTGAGAAAAGATGGCATTTACGAGTGAGTGAAGATATTTGGACAGCTCTTAACAGCGAGGTCTGGAGAACCGAGGAGGGTGATTGAGGTGAGTGTGGAGCAGCGCCGAAATAATGAAATGGTGTGGAAACAGGAGATCCCCGAGAAAACCCTCTTACCAGCGGCATTGTTTGGCACGATTCTCACTCGCGAAATTCCGGGAGTGAACCGACCTAGGATTGAACCCGATTCGCATTGGTGGGAGGTGAGCAGGCTAACCGCTCAGCCACCGCGGCCCCAAGATTACATTATTTTATCTACCAATTTTTTTTCCATTATTAGTTTTTGTGTAGAAATCGTTTATAGTTGTGCAGTTAGGCCTATTATTCATATGATTACTCATATAAGCAAATATGTACGTTATTTGATAAACCATGTTATTTTTGCGTACTTGTGTAAATGAACTGTAAGCATGTAGGCTTATTTTCCTGGTATTCAGCGTTCCTATTTGATGTTAACTGATCAANCTTGTGTAAATGAACTGTAAGCATGTAGGCTTATTTTCCTGGTATTCAGCGTTCCTATTTGATGTTAACTGATCAATATAACGTTTTATTTTATTAACTAAACTTAAAACGTTTGTTCACTTGGAATACAAACAACTTGAATACACTAATTTCCATTTTTAAATTAATGTATGGTTCTCCAGTATGAATAATTTGTGGCACTACTGAAATTGCATCGTCCTCCCTTTCAATGGATTAACCGTTTCCAAAATGAATGTTCTTTTCATNTTGTGTAAATGAACTGTAAGCATGTAGGCTTATTTTCCTGGTATTCAGCGTTCCTATTTGATGTTAACTGATCAAGATAACGTTTTATTTTATTAACTAAACTTAAAACGTTTGTTCACTTGGAATACAAACAACTTGAATACACTAATTTCCATTTTTAAATTAATGTATGGTTCTCCAGTATGAATCATTTGTGGCACTACTGAAATTGCATCGTCCTCCCTTTCAATGGATTAACCGTTTCCAAAATGAATGTTCTTTTCATCATCAGTGTGTGGTAACCCGACCCGCGGTGAGCCGTTCTCGCGGCAAAGAGCCAGGATCGATAGCACAGCTGCCCGGATGCCGGTCGGACTCGTCGACGCCTGGCTCTCACCGCAGAGAAGGCAACTACGCTGTACCGTTGTATAGCACACGCGCGAAACTAACTGTCCCCATACTGCCAACTGTCCCCATACTGCCAACTCTGTCATCGGACTACCAACTCTGTCATCGGACTGCCAACTCTGTCATCGGACTGCCAACTCTGTCATCGGACTACAATCTCGCTTTATTTACCCGTAGACGCTTCCCAGACGCACGTGAAATAGCTGGGAGACAAGTTCAGTACCTTAAGAGCCGCCAAGTTTCTTGAAGTATTGCAATTTCGTTTCATACGGCCTCTTAATATCATGGCCAAGAATTCGAGCCGCTAATATATTCATGGTAGTTTATATTATGCTACGTTGCTGTGTTTTTACGAAATTTTTTTATGCTTTACTGCAAATCGTAATACACTGAAGAGTCAAAAAAACTGGTACACCTCTCTAATATCGTTTAGTCACCCCCGCACCGCCCCNCACGCAGAAGTGCCACAAGACGACGTGGCATGAACTCGACTAATGTGTAAAGGTATGTAGGAGGCAATTCACACCATGAATCCTGCAGGGCAATCCACAAATCCAATCTGCGCCAATTTTAGAAAGGCTTGCACGTCTGTCACGTTTAATGATTCTCGTCAGTCGTCGTTTGTCCCGTTATTTCACGATCTTTTCCCGGCCGCAGCGATGTCGAAGATATGATGTTTTACCGGATTCCCGATATTCACGGTACACTCGTGAAATGGCCGTACGCGAACATCCAAATGTTATCGCTACCTCGGAGATGCCATGTCCCATCTCTCGTGCGCCGACTATAACACCACGTTCAAACTCTCTTAAATCTTGGTAACCTGCCATTGTAGCAGCAGTAACCGATGTAGCTGCCGACCGCACCGCGTTACTCTGATTGGTTCCATACCTCTTTTATTTGCATACGCACGCCTATACAAGTTGTTTTGGCTCTTCAGTGTACTTTTCACTCGGCACCAGTGTTGATAACTTTATTTCACGTATCCGATACCCGTATAAATAAACTGAGGCCATGCCTATAAGTAACAAATAGACAATAAAATGTAAATGTATAGGAAAGTTGTTTTTCCACCCACAGAAAATTCCCAGGCGAGGATGGATCTGAGATCAAACCCGCAGAGTAGCGAGTGAGGACGACTTTCTAGCTGCCGTATAACGTCTGAGTCAACATCGCTTACTGTCGCTACAAGTTTCATTTCTCTCCAGTACGTCAGAAGACTCCACTTTCTTTAAACTTTTCGGACGAATTTGAAGAATTCGCGTCCAGTTAAAGAGAGCATCAATTTTATCGCCGTGGTGCGGCTTGGATTCGTTACATTCCAGCGCTGCTGACGTCAGTCCACCGAGAACGATGTAAATATGAAATATTAATTTCGATAACACCAGTATGTAGGCCCTGTTGCCAAATTTTTACGCGTGATGCCGTGCTACACAGTGAAACATTCGTGTACTGGTTACCAACAGTTCTTCGGAAACTATTTCCCAAAGATTTCCTTGTAACTCCGAAGCTGAAACATGTTATATATAGTCTATTGGCAGCTTTTTCACTTTTTGTGAATCAAACCCTTGAAAAATAATACCGTGTATGACGTGTTAGACGATTTCCTAAGTGTCACGTATCACAGGCGATTTTCTAAGTGTCACGTATCACAGACGATTTCCTAAGTGTCACGTATCACAGGCGTTTTGTACTTCTGTTAACGTAACAGTGCCTTATTTTTGGTTGAATTTAACTTTTACTTATATATCGTGTATAAATAATAATATTTAATTTATAATTAATATTTTAAAACAAACAGTGGGAAAACAGGTGTGTTGGTAATTCCTGGTAAGAAATAGTTAATATACAAAATATTATTACACTGAGTGCGCACGAACTCGGTGCGTTGTCCCTCTGGTGTAATTTTCTAGACTTGGTTAAGCTTTGTTTGCTCTAGGCGGAGGAATATCCTGGAAGTAGAACTTTGGCACGGCTCCAAAAAAGGTGGAAGTTACTGGGAATGGACTATATTTACAAAACGTTATTTTTAGAAAACATGCGAAATTGTTTATGTAGCCCGATTCTTATAATACACTTACTAGTTAAAATTCAACATTTTAGTTTCAAACATTCCACACTAAGGATTTGTAAAATGTACTGAGATTTACTTGTAGCGTTGAAAAAATAACTTTAAACAACTAGTTTCCAAAGAATTTCTCGTACAAAGACAAAACATTTTTTGACGGTGCACTTAAACCACTATAGAGTTAGAGTAGTATATATTGTTGCTTGTGTAAGTGGGGGCTACTACATACATGTTAAATGATTATTTTATCATATTTTACACAGCTGATATCACCAAAAATTTAAAAACCTTTTTATAAATTATTTACCTGTAGAAACTATATTATAGTTAATTCATGGTTACTCCCAACTTTTCTGAAACCCTACTGAAGTTCTACTTCCAGGATATTCCTACGCCTCACGCGACCAATCTTAACCGAGTCTAGAAAATTACACCAAAAGGACTACGCACCGCATTCGTGCGCACTCACTGCGATAGTGTTTTGCATAAGAACTATTTCTTACTAGCCGTTACCAACATACCTATTCTTGTACTGTTTTTATTCGTATAAATTGTAAATAAAATGTCTCCTGATAAAAAAAAACATTACGAATTCCGAAAAGATATTTTCGAGAGAGCACGCACGCCGTTGAAGTCTAACCTGCGGGCAGATCTTCTCGCGATTACAATCGATTATTTACGACAGAGAAACACAGACACCAGAACTATCATAAAACAGATTCATAGATGGTATGCCGATCGCACGAACGAAATACATAACTAATAACAAAACACTGCAGAATAACATTTTGTTTAAGTCATACGACGGAAATTCACACTCTAGCTGGAATTATCGCACCACCGAACCACACAAGTTAGAATTGTTTTACTACTGAAACGCTAAGATCAGAACTAGTAAACGAAGAACGATGTTGGAACGACCATACGAGGGAACTACACAAACTTATAACCATAAAAACAAAGGACCACATATGTTAGATACGTCATTAGAACGAGAATCACACAACCGGAACACATACGTAGAACTGTCGTTTTCCGGAAACTCGCATTCGGTAACCATTGCCCATTAGAATAACATAGCACAGGTGGCTGTTTGTTATAATATTCTGTCTCGTGTGCTTCGGTGGCGTCGTTGTACTTCGTCTGCACTGTGCGTGCAGCAGATAGGTGTGTATTCAACGTGCGATGTGAAAAAAGTCTAGATCGTTATTGCATTAAGCAAGCGTTAAAATCCTAACTGCATCGCCGCAGATAAGGAAGAGTTGCGAAGAACACCAGATTCAGTGACGCTGGGTTTTTACTCGTAATACAACTAGTGGTTTACTTGAGTGCTGCCTCATCTCTCGCCTGGGGTCTCCTGGTAAAAAAAACGAGATAGAAAGGAAGGGGTTATGTTTTTCTTGCTCGTTGCGTTTAACGCTACGCAGCCAAGTGAAGTCACCGGCATGTGAAGCGAAAAATACGGTTGAAGGGGGTTGACGAGGGTTGAAGAGGGTTGAAGAGGTTTGACGAGGGTTGAAGAGGTTTGACGAGGGTTGACGAGGGTTGGCGAATGTTGACGAGGGTTGATGAAGGTTGAAGAGGGTTGACGAAGGTTGACGAGGGTTGGCGAGGGTTGACGAGGGTTGAAGAGGGTTTAAGAGGTTTGACGAGGGTTGACGATGGTTGGCGAGGGTTGGCGAATGTTGACGAGGGTTGATGAAGGTTGACGAGGGTTGAAGAGGTTTGACGAAGGTTGACGAGGTTTGACGAGGGTTGAAGAGGGTTGAAGAGGTTTGACGAAGGTTGACGAGGTTTGACGAAGGTTGACGAGGGTTGAAGAGGGTTCATCGCAGCTGCTATCGTACACTGGAGACAGACTGTAGTAGCTGCATAATACTCCAGGCGTAAATATTTTATAATAGCTAATTAATAAGAAAAATTAAATTAACCATTATATTGAAAATAAGTGTCGTCATTTTTATGTTTGAACGTTTTTATTTCTAATCGAATTAACTATTTTCCGGGCATATTTGGTAATTTGTCTTAGCAATTCCGGTTCGTACGAATTGTCAGTAAAGTTCGATTTATATTGCATATGAAAGAAGAATGCATATATTTTGTAAAAATCTTATACATTTTGCTAAAATTTGCTTATTTTAATGTTTAAACAAATAATGCGATAGTGAGTTAAAATATAAGAGAACTTCTATTCTCAATTTTTCAGAAAACACATTTAAAAAAAACCAGCTATGGAAACCCAGTATAATAATTACTGTGGTTGTAGGTCTATATAATAAAAATCAGTAATAATGTTTACAAATGCTTAGAATAATTTGGTTTTATACACATAAATTTCAGCCACGAGCGGTATCATTTTTACAACTAAAATAAATGTACATAAAATCAATTATTTAAAAATTGTTTTTAATTAGTACCGACATTTTCTTCCATACAAACATAGTAATTTTACGGTTACCCTACTTGACAAAGGTTTTCTTGCAAAATTTACTTTCTAGAGCATCCATCCAAAATGGATATTAGCCTTAATTCTAATTAAAAGTAGGCACTTATCAATTGATTTATTAACATTCAAATAAGTAAATTATACAATAAGGTTTTAGACTGTTGCAAAATATATGCATAATTTTTCCACGTGCAGCATAGATTGTATTTTCTGACTATTTTAGTAGCGTGCGTACTACTTTTTATAAACCGCTTACGGTAAAGTAGACATTTTTAAAACTAACATTTGGAAAAAAAAAACCATTACACACATGCAAACCGGCTCGAGTTGCCAGCGAATAAATATAAAATATTTCTCGATGCCCATGGCAATATTAATTTTGCATATGGTGTAAGGATGCGAAATAGAAAGGAAAGGTAGATCGCAAGCATGGCTTTTAAAAGCGCTGAAAGAACCGTGAACAATCTAAAATGAGTCGTGTATGTTGTGACCTGTAGTCGGGCGTAGTGCTTCGCTGGCGGCGTATTCCCTCCCACTTCAACACCAATGTGTCTCCTTTTTACTTCCGTTGTCGCCTCTGGAATTTACGAAAAGAAAGTTATTAAAAATGCATTGCGTATATTACAATATGTTACGGGAGGGTAATGAAAGGCGTGTAGAAGGCGATAGTAACGTGACAGGAGCCAAATAAGTAATGGGTGATAGAGAAGCCGATGACTGCCGTGGCGATGCTGTCCTTCAAGGCTCGTCTTACAATAAGCGATGTCCGCGGACATGCCCGAGGACGCTCGATGCTGATTGGTGCACGTGGCCCTCCGAAGCCCCAGCTCTCGGTCAGAATGTCTGAAGGTCCGAGGTGCTAGGTTCACTCGACATGGTCCGGGAGCAATGTCCGATACTCAGCCCTAGGGAAGAAGATTTGTTGTTTCTGTACGAAGTTCCTCGCGCGAGTAAACTCAACCTTCTACCTACACTACGCGCTTCTAGAAAAAAAAACGCAGTATTACCACATATAAGTTTACTAGCCAAATATTAGTTCAGAAAATACGAAATATTGTCAACGTAAATGAACTAACTTGCAGAATGAAACAATGTAAACGTCCACTAACCGTCTATCCAAATATTTTAACTTGCATGTTTCGACAAGTTTGAATTAATTATCCAATTTTCTCCACAACTCGGCACTTATCAGCCGCTCTGCGAAAGCAAAACAAACAGAAGAGTTGGTGTGTAAAATTTAGTGCGACTGATGACTGTGTTAGCTCTTTGTCGGACGTCGCAATTATAGACACCTACGTCTTGAAGTTCGGACACGTCCGCGGACAATGCAAATTGTAGACAAAGCTTGATTATGATATCTGCAGGGGGGTGGGGTCCAAGCCATTCGCGGTAGGGCGGTGCGATATAGCGATGTATCGATTAGAAACGGTATTTCTGAAGTATGGTAATAGCGATATGATCCAACAGTGTAGAGCAATCTATCGCATATCGCAATATAAGCGATGTGCAATATTGACGATATGCGATCTTACCGATATGATATATTGGAGATACTGTATGTGATATCAGCGATGTTCTATATATATGATAAGAGGTATTGGCGTTATGAGGTAGCTTCAGTATTGCTAGGAGCCGCGGTGGTGTAGTGGTTAGACTACTCGCCCTCCACCAAGACGAACCGGGTTCGATTCCCGGGGG
>NQII01000807.1:96274-107072 GCA_002778355.1 Clitarchus hookeri
ACTGCAGACAACGAAAAATTTACTCCGGATAGGTAAAGCGCACTGTAGGACATTGCAGCGCAGATTACCATCACATCGGTCTTTGACCTCAGATGAAGAATGATGAAGAATGTAACATCCGTATTGGTTTTTATTACGCAAATAAAGATACATTAAGATATGCTGTTTGGAGAAAACTTAAAACTTTACTTATTCTTTGTATAAATAGACCTCTTAGCCACCCCTTGTAAAGTTCTGGTTATTTACACCTAAGAGTAAAAATATTCCATTCCTGTTGTTCGTTTTATCTGACTTTGTAACAGTTGAAATCTGTCACAGCTGGTAAAGCTCCAGAGTTCGGTGGAACACAGCGAGTATTTTTAATGCGCTTCAGATAAATACTTAATGTCCTCTTAAAGACAAGCAAACCTAATGAAAGTAGATATATTTAGCCTTACTGGGTTCATTCTAAAAGTTGTATGAACGAAGTCCCTTGAAAATAATTTACGGCACTTTAACAAATGTCTGTTGAACAAGCATGACTTGCGCCCCAAAAAGCTGCATCAGTCTGTACAGAGGGAATTAGTACGATGTGAAACAGCCATTTCGGTGTGTCTGAATTAAATTTTATGTTGTGTATTTTTAACTGCGACCATTCAAAAATGTTTGTCTAACCTATTGGCGTATTTTAATTTTGTACACATTAAGGTGTGATTATCTCAATAGTTATGGTAATATTTCTAACAGTTTCGCTGTCACTCGATAGACTCACTCATTAACTCAATGACAATGTTAACTTTTGCTTGTAGTAGAACGATACCTAGTGCTAGGGAGAAGTTCTTTAGGCGGAACTGTTCTGTTGCCTGTGAAAGCAGACGTCGTTTACGACTTTCCTCGCTCTGTGGCAAAGGAGACGTTCTGGGGATTTTCAGTCCTTTCCACGTTTGTTCCCGCAATTTTTACTGTCACGCTCGAAGTTCTTACATTTTCCACAAGGCACGATTGCAGAAATGCCCTGCAGCGACCACGATGAAGTCTTGTAAGGACCTGTTGGTCCCGGGGAAGGTTGGGCAGGAGACAGAAAGAGTCACGGATGATCTGCCGCATTCAGAGTCCTCGCGTCTGCCGGTGCCTGCCTCATATTACTGAGGAGCGACCGTGTCCTTTTAATATCCTGCAGGATAAGCTTCCCGCCCCACGTCCTTCCCTTCAGACTCCTCGTCCTCTCATACCTCCGTTCCCCGGGTAATAAACCTGGCTGTGAAGTGTCGCAGACGCCGTTCTCAAAAACCTAGTTTCGTCCCGATGGTTATTAAGCTGGCCTTCTCATATATATTGGACAAGATTCCTGGGCAGACTATATCTCCAACTCTTCATACAACGAGCGAATGACGCCTCTTTGACTGAAAGACGAAAACAAGGCAAAAACCGGTGATCAAAAAGTCGTTTCAAGAGTCATCGTCGTCTTCGCTTCAGATGAGACCTTCTGAAGTATTAAAGACTTCAATACATTTCGTGGGGTCGTCCGTTGTCTCCCAGATTTCTGTCTATTTAGATAATCTAACATACTCCGGTCGGCAATAGATTTTTCAAAGTCTTCTTTGTTCTGTAACTTATACTCTAGAGAGAATACTTTTAATTCTTCTTAGAAATTATAAATTCCAGTATGTATCATTTATCTCTGATGGCTCGGGTAGTTTCAAATGTTCACATTCAATGTTTCGCCATTGTATATTGTTGTAGAAAACGCCGTGCTTTGTAGGATTACTGCTCTGTTCTCTTTCAATTTTTTTTACTGTAGTTTATCCATAGTTTAACATATTTTGTGAAGTACGTATTTTCTCAATTTCTATCGTAATTTGATATTTCATAACTTAGGTACTTTAAATTGCTAATATGTTGTAGATAATGGTTTCCCGTACATATTTTTGACCTTCTCGTATGTTTTGCTTGATATTCCATTACTTTAGTTTTGTTTTCGGTATTTCGCATTTTTTTTCTCGCGCTAAATGTTTAAGAGGAGCATACAGATATTTTAAAATTATCTTTCGATACATCTATAATTTTATGATACAATGATAATGAACTTTTCAAATTACTTATTTTGCAAGCAATTAAGCAATATATTACGAAAATTGTATATTGTATTGTAGTTGAATATTTCTTCCTGGTCGTATGAATTTTCTTTGGGTTCCTTTTTTATATCTACTTTATCACTAGATCGTCGATGTATACGATAAATACATTCATGTTCAAAAAGTAACTATAGTTATATACGTGCATTTCCACCCATGTGAAAATCATTGAACTATACCACTTTAACTCAGAAGGTCATCCGAAGACTTTCAAAAAAATACTTTTTTGCCCACATTGCGGCACTTGTAAGTCCGTCTGGCAGTAATAGACCTCATAATGTCAGAAATGTCGCACATTATCCAAGCCACACCACCGATGTGGAGTAATGTGGTAAAGGCTCATTGTGTCGTCTGGTCACCCTTGATTACACATGCACTGATGCTGAAATAAGATTATCGACCATTTCATGGTCGCATTCCTGCACAACAGCAACGCAAAGCTCTTTTGTGGTCCGTGGAGGTACTTCAACGCTCCTCAACACGACGTTGAGTATGTCCCAATCATGCCCGACAGGGTTCGGGTAATAGGAGTAGCCCACCCAATCCAAACAGGTAATGCCCATGGTTTCCAGATAGTAATTATCCAATACTGCCCAATGTAGGTGGACATTGTCACCCATAAAAAATAAATATTCATCCTTTGTAGCCTTAAAAAGTCTGTCATACTGTTGGTGAATAACATATCTGTACATTAAATAGCCACGTTCAAACTCGTGAAGAGGCGTACAATACATGATTGATGGGAGCAACCCTTGACGTCGGATTTGTGGGGTTGTGACAGGACAGGTCAGTTTCAGGAAAATCGGGGTCGTACGCAGTTGTTAACTCACAGCCAGAGGTATATGAAATCAAGTGCAATTAATTAACCGTTCCGTGTTTGAAGCTTGGTGCTGTCATGCTAAATTGAGTTTCTTTCAGGGACGTTCCTATCAGCCACGAACATGGGTGGAACGAAATGCCACCACAAACCAAGATATTACCACTTATACAGTGGTCATTTCCAGTTTTGTTAAATAGGCTGTACCATCTCCCACATTNCCACAAACCAAGATATTACCACTTATACAGTGGTCATTTCCAGTTTTGTTAAATAGGCTGTACCATCTCCCACATTCTCGCACATGTAAACACCCGGGGAATCACCGCGGCGAATGAACATGGACTTACCTGGGAACAGGACACATNCACATTCTCGCACATGTAAACACCCGGGGAATCACCGCGGCGAATGAACATGGACTTACCTGGGAACAGGACACATCTTCACCGTCCCGTGGTCCATGTTCAATGTTATCTGCATCATGGTATTCGGGAAGTTCTGTGGGCAGTGAACATGGACTTACCTGGGAACAGGACACAGCCTCACCGTCCCGTGGTCCATGTTCAATGTTATCTGCATAATGGTATTCGGGAAGTTCTGAGGGCAGTAGTCAGTAGGATCCACATCGCAGGCAAATGTGCATACACTCCCATCTGATGCAAGCGTTGGAATACAATATATCTGGAACTGGTCGCCCCATGTGGCTTCTCTAATGTCCCTGATAAGGTCGTCTGTTGTGCTTCGACTTCGTGGTTTGGCAGTTTGAGCTAAGTAACGATCTTCTCGTGGCATCGTATGTCTTACCCAGATGTCCGTGGATCTCGCAAGTTCTTTCGATGACAGGTTAGACTTGAAGAACGCATACTCGTGTGTTCCATTGATGACTGGGCTGAAGATGCTTGGGCACACACCTAGCCAGTAGCAAACAGAGATAGTTGTCGTTACCGTTTCATGTACTACCAAGTACAATGAAAATATAAGTCTTTGAGGATTGCAGCAGTCAATGAACACAGTTGTGACCAGAATATGTAAATAACTCGGAAGTCTAGGCTGCTCTCAAATGAATTCGCGAAATCCACGTACATCTATCCTCTATCCTAGAATGGCTGCAGAACCTGTCGCTGCCATAAAATTATTGCATGGAAATTACTGTAGCTGCTACTCTTACGTGCCATCAAAATGTGGTGCTTTCGACAAAATAAATGTATGATAAAAGAATAGGGCCTAATGATTATTTGACCGATACTGTAAGCTTGTATTGTTTTTGTTTCGAAACATTCCCTAGCATCATCACTGAAGCAGCATTGCTATTGAATAGAGTTGTCCATGGTTCATATAATGCGAGAATCCTTCGGCTATCGTGACACTCGTGTAGCGAGGAGGCCCCGTATGATGATTGGTACTTGGGCTGGATCAGTAGGAGTGGCAACATTGCTGACACGGCAGTGTCATCGATCCACAAGGTTTGCTTTGCTGATGATTGTAGGCCAGGCGGAGAAGTATGGAGAGTGATAAAGACTGTGTGTGATTCAGTCAAGAACTGCAATGCCGTGAGGTGGAGGACGAGAGTAGAAGCACCACAAAGGTATGATGTTTACAAAAGATGAACAGCATGCGTGGATCAACATTGAAGTGGCGCGTGGTCGGAGTGCACAGAATTGTTTCCAGGAGCTGCGTGAAGCACGTGGTGATGCAGTCGCGTCGTGCAGTGAACTGTGTCACACTGCCAACGCTGTGGCAGTTCTCCTGCGTAGCTGGCGATGGAAGGTACTGGAGTATCACGCCGTATTCATCCTATATGATGCCTCGCTGACCACGATCTTTCCCCCAAAATGACGGACCCTCTTCGCGGTAAGCAGCATGATACAACAAAAGCCATCATCCGTCTCAGAGAGTGGTCACTGCGGGTCTTCAACAGACGTGGACGCGCTGATGTAAGACACCTTCCACTCATGTAGCAGAAAGTGATAGACATAGGGGGCGATTACACTGGTGGAATTTAACTAGTGTTTCTTGTGCTAATAAAGATGGGCACGCATTTAACAGTGTTGCCACTACGTTTTATCCAACCCAAATACACTGAAGAGCCAAAAAAGCTGGTACACCTGCCTAATATCGTGTAGGGCCCCCGAGTACGCAGACGTGCCGCAAGACGACGTGGCATGGACTCGACTAATGTCTGAAGGTATGCAGGAGGCAATTCACACCATGAATCCTGCAGGGCAGTCCACAAATCCAATCTGCACCAATTTGAGAAAGGGTTGCACGTCTGTCACGTTTAATGATTTCACGATATTTTTCCGGCCGCAGCGATATCGAAGATGTGATTTTTTACCGGATTCCCGATATTCACGGTACACTCGTGAAATGGCCGTACGCGAACATCCAAATGTTATCGCTACCTCAGAGATGCTATGTCCCATCTCTCGTGCGCCGACTATAACACCACGTTCAAACTCACTTAAATCTTGATAACCTGTCATTGTAGTAGCAGTAACCGATCTAGCTACCGACCGCATCGCGTTACTCTGATTGGTTCCATACCTCTGTTATTTGCATACGCACGCCTATACCAGTTTTTTTGGCTCTTCAGTGTAGTCGAACATCCTTTTTCCCTTTATTCATAACCAGTGAGCACCAAGTTGCTATCAGCTGGGTCAAAGCCCACTAAATGGTCTCCCAGCACTTTAAATATTTCACTGTAAACCAAATTTAACCCTTTTATTTTCTGGCGTTGTAATTTACATGGCGTTTGCAAACAAGTGACCTGCCAAATAAATAATCATTTTTGTCATATTGTCATCATGAATTTGCTCGTGAACATCGTTCACTTCGATGCCTCGTGTGTGTGTGTGTGTGTGTGTGTGTGTGTGACCAACATTGACTACCGTTTTTTTCAGCGGAAATAGAATGGTACGCACTATGGCGTAGGCCGTTGTTCGTGTCTAGCGTATCAGAATGCATTATGCCGACAGCACTCCGATAATTCAGCAGATTTTATGGCGCGGCCCTTAAACCGTACTTTTGCATCCATTCAAGAGAAACGCGTACTAATTCGAGACAAAAAGTGCTTATGTACGGCTGTTGACAGTAACCCGGGCAGCGCGCCAGCGTGCGAGTGCCGTCGACTGCACGGCTGAGTCGTCCCCATATTCGAGCACTGGAGCGGCAGACGTTTGAACTAAGTGGCGCGGGGGGGAGGGGGGAGAAGAAAGTATGAAATAAACCCCGCGAGAGGAAACGGAATGCGGCTTTTAGCGCCACGTCACCCCAAAGAGAATAACAAAAATCCCTGCGTGATATATTAGCTACTTTGTGTTGGCGGGTCACCCTTCTTTTCTTAAACCCTCCAGTTCCAGAAGGGGAAAAAAAAACGCTTCTCACACCGAGCAGTAATTCTTCGTCGCCATTATGATTATAGGGGAGTGCACCCCCTTCCCCCCTCTACTAACTCCCGAAGAAGTAAAAAGGGACGATTTATTCCGCTGTTATAAATTCACCATTCAGGACTTGACTACCCCACTGCACAGCCAGATCTTCAGAGCAAGGATTATCTCTCTTGCATGCTGGGTGAGAATGAAGTATCGATTCGTTGGTGACGTCACTACCCTTGTTCCGGACTTTCACAGGACGTCTCCGGGTGTTGCGGNGTCTCCCAGCACTTTAAATATTTCACTGTAAACCAAATTTAACCCTTTTATTTTCTGGCGTTGTAATTTACATGGTGTTTGCAAACAAGTGACCTGCCAAATAAATAATCATTTTTGTCATATTGTCATTATGAAGTNTACCAGTTTTTTTGGCTCTTCAGTGTAGTCGAACATCCTTTTTCCCTTTATTCATAACCAGTGAGCACCAAGTTGCTATCAGCTGGGTCAAAGCCCACTAAATGGTCTCCCAGCACTTTAAATATTTCACTGTAAACCAAATTTAACCCTTTTATTTTCTGGCGTTGTAATTTACATGGTGTTTGCAAACAAGTGACCTGCCAAATAAATAATCATTTTTGTCATATTGTCATTATGAAGTTGCTCGTGAACATCGTTCACTTCGATGCCTCGTGTGTGTGTCTCTCTCTGTGTGTGTGTGTGTGTGTGTGTGTGTGTGACCAACATTGACTACAGTTTTTTTCAGCGGAAATAGAATGGTACGCACTATGGAGCGGGCCGTTGTTCGTGTCTAGCGTATCAGAATGCATTATGCCGACAGCACTCCGATAATTCAGCAGATTTTATGGCGCGGCCCTTAAACCGTACTTTTGCATCCATTGAAGAGAAACGCGTACTAATTCGAGACATAAAGTGCTTTTGTACGGCTGTTGACAGTAACCCGGGCAGCGTGCCAGCGTGCGAGTGCCGTCGACTGCACGGCTGAGTCGTCCCCATATTCGAGCACTGGAGCGGCAGACGTTTGAGAAGAAAGTATGAAATAAACCCCGCGAGAGGAAACGGAATGCGGCTTTTAGCGCCACGTCACCCCAAAGAGAATAACAAAAATCCCTGTGTGATATATTAGCTACTTTGTGTTGGCGGGTCACCCTTCTTTTCTTAAACCCTCCAGTTCCAGAAGGAAAAAAAAAAAAACGCTTCTCACACCGAGCAGTAATTCTTCGTCGCCATTATGATTATAGGGGAGTGCACCCCCTTCCCCCCTCTACAAACTCCCGAAGAAGTAAAAAGGGACGATTTATTCCGCTGTTATAAATTCACAATTCAGGACTTTAATACCCCACTGCACAGCCAGATCTTCAGAGCAAGGATTATCTCTCTTGCATGCTGGGTAAGAATGAAGTATCGATTCGTTGGTGACGTCACTACCCTTGTTCCGGACTTTCACAGGACGTCTCCGGGTGTTGCGGNAGAATGAAGTATCGATTCGTTGGTGACGTCACTACCCTTGTTCCGGACTTTCACAGGACGTCTCCGGGTGTTGCGGCCTGCGCGTGTTTCTAGTGTTTAATTCGTGTTCGTGCACGTGTGCTCGATGTTACAGCCGTACAAAGCACTAATTACTGGAACTATTTGGCGGGCAGCGCTTTCCAGCAAGGACGGTAGTCATCAGTGACTGCAAGAATTCAGCAAACGGGAAACTCGATTTGAGACACCTCTAACATTTTACCACTGATATTTTTGTGAGACCGTAGTTTTATCTTCGCAATTATTTCGTAAAATGGTGTTTAAAATGGTGAGATGATTTATTAGCATTGAATATAATTAGCAACCAATAAAATACATGAATGTGTGATAGTAGAGTTACATAGCTCCGACCAGACAGTAGTTTATACTATGCAGACTATGTGGGGTTTATGTGACCTGCGAGGTGAGGTGAGTATCCCTAACTGATCCATTCAAAGGCCGGGTTGAACTTATACACCCATACCTCCGGGGGATTAACAAAACTGCAGAATTAGCTCCCAGTGTGTTTAACACCCTCTTGGCCCATATTGATTTTCCCTACAACTTCAATTTTAAATTCTTCATAAAATGTTTCTCGAGACAGGACGTAGGCCATAGCTTAATGTTTGCATGAAAATTATGACTTGGCTGTCTTCGGAAAATTTTTCTCTAATGATCGCTCTATCGTAAAATAAATTCGAATTTATTATTTGGTGGAAAAGAATTCTAAAATGACGTCACATGTACTACCTTAACGTCCGCATGCCTTTAGCCTCAGTGACATCTAATGGGAGAAGTCTATCAAAATTCTCTTTTCTTGAAACACTAAAAACGACAGTGTTTTCCGAAGTAGGATTCCAATAACAGTTTTATAATTATTCTTCTACGTATTCGAAGTTAAAAATAGGATAGGCTTACGCATACGTCACGAAATCACAAAGTCGAGATACCCGTGTTAAATAAAATCTCCTGTTTTGCATTCTGAAACCGTCTGCTTACAACTTATAATATTATCTGTTTTATAATAGCATATTCTGCGACGCTAACTCCGGATATTCACGAGAACAGACATCACGAGCCTTCTGCAGGTATTCCATACAAAGAAAATATTCGTAAGAAGGAATTCGTATATGCGGTTTATACAGCATCCGGGAGAGATGTCGAGAACTGGCAATAGCGAATGTTACAGAACGAAGAAGAGATAGCTGGAAGGATGTGTGGGTTTGTTGAAAAAAAAATCACGTATATGAAAGAATACAATCTCTTACGAGATTTTATTACGAAGGGAATGACATGTAAGCGCATGTAAGTTACATAACGTATTACGTGTAAGTAATTTTTTTTCAGCGGTACTCGTATTTACTAAACGACGTTTGAAATTTCAATAAAATATTTTCAAACTAACTAGGCCTACCGAAGAAAATATCTAAAGAAAAATTTGGGGGTCTGGCGTCTCTAATTTCATCGATTCTATAATACGACGCACTTTGGCGATCAATACGACGCACTTTGGCGATCAATGCGACGAGCCGTATTTTCCACGATATTCCAACTGGTCGAGGGTGAACTGGCAGGATCTGGACAGCGGGAAATATCGGCTGTTACGAGATGAGTCGGAGTGGATAATTGCAGAGATTTATTTGTGGCGGCACGGATTACTCGTCCGGCCTTCTGCAGCTCATTTTCACGCCAACAGCGGGGCCGGTGTGCTTTTGGAATGAATGGCCGGCCGGCCGCAAATTTGCCAGAGGGTTTCCATCACGTCGATCGATCACTCGAGGTACAAATATTTCGGTTTGTACCGCGGCCCGGCTGAAAATCGCGCTAACGAGAATTCACTGGACAATAAATTCTTGGAGGGCCTCCACCGGTTTATTAGTTTGAGAGCAGATATCGGCAATAACTGGCGAAGTCGTTTTGCAGCGCGCTAGTGTTTCTGGAATGCCGCGTCTCCTCGCCGAAACTTACTATCCCCGGTTCCAGTATCGCGTGTGAAGTGTTCGTTGCCGGTATCCCCGCGGCACTCCGCGGTTGGTGACTGTAAACTCGGAACGAGTGCCTGTAAACTCGAAAAGAGTGCCTGTAAACTCGAAACGAGTGCCTGTAAACTCGGAACGAGTGCGGGTCGTGAGCCGGATGTTTGCCTCGGAGCGTTAGTCACTTCCTCANAACGAGTGCCTGTAAACTCGGAACGAGTGCGGGTCGTGAGCCGGATGTTTGCCTCGGAGCGTTAGTCACTTCCTCAAGTATCACTTCCGACTCCTTGAACATGATTTGTCTCATTTATGCTATCACGACCGTTCTTGAAGGAGTTGTTGGCTGCAACTGTCTTCACCTCGCACACCCTTCCATTCTTTTCTCGCTCATACGCTCAAATTACATGTGCGGAAAACAACTTCTTCGTTAGTCCCTCGTTGACTCTTTGTGCCGGGTCTGTGTCGGTCACATGCTCATCTCAGAATATAACAATGTACTTGTGACTGTAAACATTCTTTATGTTCGACGACATGCCTACTCCTCCCGTGTGTTCAGTCAAATTGCGCAGACTCAGTAATATCATTCGCTTCCAGACTCGTGCCGACAGTTGGTGGGTCCACAGTTGACCTCTGACGTTCTGATTTTCCAGGTCACCAATTCGATCCGAGATTCCAGTTGGCTGGATTTTTTTCAGACAAAGATTCTCGTTTGGATGGTGTAGCAGGTTTCCTCGGGATGATCCAGTATTCTTCCGCTTTCCATTCTGACGCCGTGAAGTTGTTTTGCACGTTCAAGGCCCGGAAGCGAGGGAGCGATACGGTCGACGCTAATACGCGTGCCTATCGTCCCATCGTCCTTACGCTCAACTGGCTTGCAGCATTTCTGTCATTGTTTTGTACTGTGCAAATTAGATCTGCGAAAGTGGGACTTCGCTACACGCGATGGAATCCCACTGACTTATACTTGTACCCCCCCCCCCATCCTACTTCAGA
>NQII01000807.1:115167-177340 GCA_002778355.1 Clitarchus hookeri
CCCCTCCGTCCGTGTGCACCCTGCGCCGACTATCCGGCTACGTTTTAATGAAATTCCGCCGAGCAGCCGTATTTCAACGCCGCGCTAAGATGGCGCGCGACACGGCCGTAGGGTGTGTGTTTGTTAGGGAGTGGGGGTACTACTAGGCGGAATGGTGTTCTCGGGGTCTTCCCGTGAAGGTGAGATGTGTTCCTGGAGCGCTGCCATGCTCCAAGACACTTTGTGTGTCTTGTGCGGTAACATGGGTAAACAATAAAATATACCCCTCTTAAGGCGAGTTTATCATTTACTTAACAGAAACCTTAAGGCTGTTGCCTGGTTTTAAAACAGTGGTAATTTGGTATAGAAAAATACCTAATAATAAAATTCGTTTGTTTTGGCATTTCTGTTTAAAAAAAAAAATATATATATATATATATATACACACACACACACACACACACACACACCATGACAAACTTTTTTTGAGCAGAAAAAAGACCTGTTTCTTTGCTATCGAAGCCTTTCGTAGCATTAATGTTGTGACGGTGTGCCAGGAACAACTCTCAATTTTCACCTACTGTGCAGCTGAGTTACATGTCCTACGAGGGATATCGGCAGGGTTATTCAACACACTTGTCTATGCCCCGTTCAATGCCGGGCGGTGCGGGGCGGCAGGTCGAGGCCTGGCTTCCGCACCGCGATCAGCTGGTCGACTGGACGAAGACAAGGGGTCCCCCTCTACGCCGTCTACGACCCCTTCTCATCACCAGGCCGGTGTTGCCCAGAGACGGTGTGACGCTTCTACTACGTCATCGGGCTGTGAGTGCGCTGCCAAGACGATCAGCGCTACCTTTATGGAGTCTCCTCAACACCTGACGTCATGAAATCTGTAAATAAAGCGGGGGTGGGGTAGGGACTGGCTAGACTACATATAACCTGTCCTGAAGACTGCCCGAGAGAGAACATGGAATGGGCTTCTTAGAGGGAATACTTTAAAAGATCAGTAATTCAATGGGCATTTATTATATTTAGGCATTTAGTATTATATTTGGGCATTTACTTTGTAATTTTACTTAAGTCCAATATTATTAAATTATTCCATCTTTAATCGTAATCTTTTCAATCTGTTTAAAACTGTTTTAATAATCTTTCATATTTTTGTATTGGAATTTTTGGGGCAATTTCCAGAAAAAAAAATATTAGCTCGCAATGATATGGATAAAAACGAAATTAGCGTCAATTGTTAATTTCTCACAACTGGGGATAATTCATCTTGTCATTTGTTCCTATGGGATGGGATTCTTTATTTGAGTTTTCCAACGTATTTTTGATATCTGCGCAGTCCATACATTGATGTGGATGTTGTGGATGGAGAAAGATGCATTGGTCACTGTCATGAGGTGTTTGGGTTTCCTCCGGGTGCTCCCACCATGACAATGTATATATAGCTTGTCTCCGGGAATAATCAGAAAACTTCATAATTAAATTAAAAAAATGGGTTTTTGTTTTAAATGCATATCTTCAAAATTGGCTTCGAAAAACCAACTTTCATTAACATTTATTTCCTTATATCAAATGCTCACTGCTTTCAAACCAGGCAACAGCCTTCAGCCGTGTTCAAGGGTGTAGGTTTATGGTTGCAATAAGCGGGTCGTGTACGGGTCATGTGCGTGCTTTGCTTAACTTAAGATATCGTTATACTTTATATCTTAATTACAAGTCAAGACGAAGTAGCCAATCCGAGTACAGCAATAGTTGTGGTTTGGGGGGGAGGAGACTGTATTTACATTTTGGATGTACGTTCTGTCGTGCCATGAATTCGTGTCCAATGAATTATTAAATCATGTAACGGTATTCTCCTGTGTTTAGAGAACTGTTCCTCATAGTTTAGTTTATTGAAGAGGTTAATAATAATTTATTTTATTTAACCTTTTTCATATTTATTGACGTAACTGCCCAATGTTGCCATCGGCATCCCCTTTTATAAGATAGCGCGAGTTTTTCAAGCAGTAACAGCAAATTATCAAATATACATTAATAATCTTCACCATTGTCCATTTTTCCAGGTTATATCGGATGCTTTGGTTTCCTACCATTTTGATTGGCTAGACTTAGGAACAGTCTTTAGATCAATCGTAAACTGCAAAATTTATTTTCCGTGTACTTAACGAATCATAACTAAGTCTTAATGCTTCAGTATTTAATCGTAAACCAATCTTTATGGGGTCCTTTTAAAGACTCTGCCTACCTGTCACTTGAGTTGCGTTGCAGTGTGTTTGAAATATGCGGCTTTTTTTATGAAACCACTCAACGTGTTCCCAATATGCCCATATGCGAAAACAAAACACGCTTCAGATGAGGGATGAATAACGCACAAAAAAACACCAAGCACACTATAAATACTATTCCCGAGCCCTCCAAAATAGCTGAAAACGTTTTTTTTTTTTTTACGCTACTTTATTTGCAAAATACACATGTGTGAAGCATGTTAAATTAATATGGCGCCCTACTAACAACTTTACTGCAGACTTCCCACCAATTAAAATACAGGGTGACCGCTTAAAATGTCCTATAGGTACATACACTCGTACACACAGCACGACGAGAACACTGTGCGCCATTTCAACGCCTTGCACTCAAGAGCGATGAGGCACTTGATGCGCGTGGCAGTGCCGCCCTTATCGCCTCCGCGCTTCTGGGCCTCGAGGCAGGCGGCGACCTTGAAAGCGATCCCTAGACGCCACGACAGAGGCCGCCAGGCACTCGCTTTGCACGTCAGCGTACGACAACCTCGTAACCACCAATCGGAAGAAGGCGTGAAATCGGAATGCTTCAACACTTTGCCCGCCATGTGCATCAACACGATGCAGTGGCAGTCGAAGTGTTAAACGACTCTCTTCACAGTAAACATCTGTTCCGATAATTCTCGTAAGTGAAACAATTCTTCTCCCATTTTACGATAATTATGTCTTGTTTTTCAATGTTTCTTACAGTAGTTTTAAGTTGTTTGCGACACTCGTACCACTGCGGTGTTACACTCATCCGGGGAGGAGGCCATTAACTGTGGCAATTAGCGAACTTCTTAAGGTATGGATTGAGTACCATCTTGGTTGTAAGCCGGTCCATAATTCTAGTAGGTCTCACGTAAAACGCCAAATAATAATAATAGTAATAAATTAATAACTTAACAATTACACGTAATGTCTAGTGGCGATTTTTCTGTGATACTTCATACATCCTTGAAAACCCAAATGTTTTCGCTTCTCTAATCAGTCAACTGAAACTAAATGAGAACAAATTTTAATAAAAGCGACTAAACGTAGATCTACCACGACAAGCCCGAATAGGTGCAAAGGTACATTTAAAAGCAATCTACCTGCTTTCTCGTGGATTGTACGAATATTCTGATTTCGTTTCTATTTTTACCAAACTCAGTTGCTCAGTGGGTCGGAACACCAGCTTTCGGCTTAATATTTCTGTATCAAAATGCGGGTAATGTATAAGTGCTTGTTCAGTTTTATAATGAGTTTACGAGTAATTGAGTTTGCAATCCCCTTCACTCCCCCACCCTCCAACCCTCCCAAAGCCCCCAATATTAGCGTAAAAGAATATAAACTTTGGCGTTGATGAGCTAGAATAATTAGTAATAAGCATTTATTGTTACTTTACACCCCTAGCTATCGTAGCCAAGTGGTGGAGCCGTCTTTTTACCTCATTTATGGAAATGACTTCGTGACTAAGACTATTAATGATGTATTATGAGGGCCAGTGACTTTTCGCGTAAAAATCGGAGCACACGGTAGACTTCAATACTATATACACACCTCAGCTGTTGTTATACCTCCATTGGCTGCTGGTGCCGTGTCCGTCTTTGACCAAGCCACCCAGGACTAAGTAACTCCGACACTGAACCTTCGTGATTCGTGCGCAAACTGTTAACACGGGCCAGAACATTATTTACCCAATCAAAGAAGCTGGACGTCCCAGCAGTGCTTTGGGCTCTATCTTGTCTCGAAACCTTTGCGCGAAATGTCACTGCCCCTATGTATTATATATAAATCCATCCGTTAACTGTTGCTCACGTAGATACCATTAGTTTTTAACTTATGATTAATTGATGTGTTAGTTGCCGCCTCGATAGCCATCCTGGGCATTGCGCGGGAGCTGCCGGGAAGATACGTGTTTCTGACAGTGTAGCTGTGAACTTGTCTGATGGCGGACGCATCCCCGTGTACGTGACGAATGGCAGACCTCTGGTGGCCGTCCCGAAACCCATAACTCTCGTCATACATCTCCCGGTCCATTTTCGGTCACCATCTCCAGACTGAAGGTTACTCTGTCCCTAGAGTCGGCATTTCCACATCAAGTATTCCTCCCTAGTTCACGGCAGAGGTTGTGCGGTTTGTTTTATTGTCGGTGGATGGACGAATCTCGCGGTAGCTTTTGGCGTTCCACCGAGATACCGTGAGTTCGACTTCGCCGGGTGTTCTGCACTCTCATACAGAAACAATAGAACAGGGCATATTAGTAAAATTTTCATTGCGAAGCTCTGAATACAGTACCACGGTAAACTCTGAATAATTCTCGTTAATTAATTGGATTATTGAAATTTCCATTATTAATGTGCTATTTATATTGATTCCATTCTCGATGAGTTGCGCCGTTCTTATGCAGTGGCTGCCTCTTCGTTCCATGTATTCCGGAGTGGGTAACACGTTGTCAGTTGGATTTTTAATGTTAACATTTTAACATTTGGAATCCCTCTTTTAAAAAAAATAGTTCGTTTAAGGAGTATGTTGGATTATAATCCACCATAGCATCGCAAGTCACAAAGAAACTTAATAAGTTTCTCTCTGTATGTTTTTAATACTTTCATAATTAATTAAAATGTATTAAAGTAATCCTTATTTTCTTACATGGAACGTAGCTAATTTGAAGAAAGTTTTTGTGTATCTGTATATTATGGAATTATATTTATTCTAGAAAATTTTATTTCGGTTGATTGAAGATTTCAGAGTTTGTTGCCACTGGTATTTCTTAGAAAAGAGTGGAATGTGAAAATGTAATATTTTGTATGTGTTTGGTTTTCGTAGTATTACCAAGCGGTTTCGATTGCGATATGCTTTCTTATTATTATTGAAAATAAATAAAACATTTTCAGCGGAGTCCTGGTACCGTAGAGATCTTTCTTCCCGTTGAATATTTTTTTTTACATGCAAGAATGTAGCCCGCGTAACGGAAGAATTGCTTCGAGAAGACACGTGAAGTGATGAAATCTTGACGAAGACTGCCGCCATCTTGACTGGCCTCTGAATAATTCAGCCCCTCGTCTAAATGCGGATGGGTGGACGGGGAAAGAATTGGGTAAGATTCGGAATGAAAAATTGAAAACAATTTCGCGATGCATGCTAAATAAAACAAGCCTGCGAACAATTGATGAGGTTGTCTGGCGAGTTCGCCACTTCTCCGAGAGAGAGAAGTATGAGATCCCCCCCCCCCCTTACTTCACTCTCTCCGCCGGAGATATTAGCGCACGCGAGCTTCACTGCAGTCGAGATTGCCCTGAGTGACGTCAGCTAGTCTGCGGAAGAGGAGACACAAAGAGAGGGATGTGAACGCAGCCTCCAGGGTGCACCTACCCTCGTATCGTACTTCCCTTTGTTTCAGCTGCACCCTCGCTACGTCCACGCTCCTGGCTTCTAGAGGTTCGCCCTCTCTCGCCGACGCAACCCTGGGCCTCTCTAGCAAAGTATTTCAAATGCCTAAAGGTTTACGTCAGACCGTGCGTTCCGTCTCCTCGAAATTTCAAGCGATGATTATAGATAGGGGCAGTGACATTTCGCGCAAAGATTTCGGGACAAGATACAGTCCAAAGCACTGTAGGGTCGTGGTCGAAGAAACTAACCGATTTATTACAAGACTGTGCACAATACCATTTGCGCACGAATCACGAAGGTTCAGTGTCAGGAGTTACTTAGTCCTGAGTGGCTTGGTCAAAGACGGACACGGCACCAGCAGCCAATGGAGGTATAACAACAGCTGAGGTGTGTATATAGTATTGGAGTCTACTTTGTGCTCCGATTTTTACGCGAAAAGTCACTGGCCCTAATTATAGGGTTTGAATACAGCATTATAGGGTTTGAATACAGCATTATAGGGTTTGAATACAGCATTATAGGGTTTGAATACAGCAATCTCTTCAGAAAAGATACAGTTTTGTATCTGTAGTTTAAAACACTGTTTTACAGAATAATAAATATCGTAAACGGAGGCTGCGCGCAGCCATTGACACTTTCCAACATACGCATTTGTGTTTCGAAAACTAAATTCATGAATTGGCAACAAAATATCTACTTTCATTTCCGTTCTAAAAAAAATATTTACCTAGAATGTTCCAAATTTTTTTTAAAATTATAATAGACACAACTGCTTACATGATACACACATGTCAACTAGGTAGGCCCTTTGAGAATACAGATATGCAACAGCCGCTTATTCAGCGAACTCCAGCTGCACGCGCCAGCAAAATGGCGTCACCGGACAGCAAAGTATCGGAGCGCCGTCCGCCAGTCAGCGCCTTGCAAACCCTCCCCGGCAGCCCAGCCAATAGGGAGACGTTCTCAGCGCGCAGCAGCCACTAAGACGCGAGGTCCTTTCCAAGAGCTTGGTACTTACCTACTCTGTGACCTGAGTTTAAAAAAAGCGTACTTCGTGCTGCCAGAAAGTATTCGTAGATTGCAGAAATGTTAACCGAAGTGTGCCTTTAACGTATGTAAACACGGTTTGTATGCGCTGTTCACGTTAAAATGAGCGCTTTTGAAATGAACGTTTGAAAAACGTCACTGCCTCTATACCTGCATGTATATTATCACGAACACCGACTGACATGCGCCGAGTATNGAACGTTTGAAAAACGTCACTGCCTCTATACCTGCATGTATATTATCACGAACACCGACTGACATGCGCCGAGTATTGTTGGTAACAAAGGAGGGACAGTAGTTCCATGTGAACAAACGTTCAATTTAAAGTGTTAGATAAACATTAGTGAAAACTTAAATTATTTATTTTGCTTTCTTTTTTTTCATGCATACAAATGTAGAAAATTAGAATATTAGTAAAATATTTACTTTTCTATTAATTTCACAGTTTTTTTTACTTATGCATGATTACACTCTAAATCTGAATCAGTGAGGATTTCACTTTTTAAATCAGTTAACAGTATCTGACTGGTTTAACAGTCACTTCAGTGAATTTAACTAATGAATCATTGGAAAAAATGCCAGTTTTCTTTCACTTATTGATTCAGTGACATTTTCTACTGATTCAACAGTCATTTTTTCACTTTTTTTTTCAGTGATTGGTTTTTTGACTGATAGATCAGTTAAACAGCGTGTAAAAAACGGCCTTCAAACAACGTTTAAAAATGGCCGTTAAACAACGTGCATCAAGTGAAATAACAACGCATAAACTAATAAAATCAATACAAAATAATTTCTAAAACGTGTTTCATCTTCCAAAACACCATTTGATGAGGTAACATGAACATTCAGACTCATTTAGTTTTTACATCTTTAATTTCGTTTTCCTGTAATCATCACAGCGCTGTTGGAAGGCTTAAACTGCATGTAATGTGGCGAAGAGAAAGCACTCATATGTACTATTTCTTCTTACAATCCATAACGGTACCAATTAAACCAAAAACTAAAAGTAAGGGCATGCAATTTAAAACTACACGCTTCCTATGAGGAAATATAAGACATATATTTTCCTCTTTGTTTTGAACCTTTCTTGGTAGCTAAGATGGTACGGTAGCAGTGAAATAACTTATTGGAAGGGCGTGTAAGTTCAATCCCGGCTATCTGCGGTAATTTTTTTTTTAATTGCGGTAAAATGTGCACTATCTATCGTAAATATGTTTATTTATCATAATTATTTGGCTGACTTCAATAAAAACAACATTTAATTCGCCGCTGCAGTAGGCCCTTCACTTATTCAATCAGTGAAATTTTCGTTTCACGTCACTAATTCTATCAGTGAAATTTTTTTCATTGACACAATCAGTGGTTTTCACTGATTAGAGTAGTTGAATCTCACTGCGAATCAGTGGTTGGTCACTGATTCGAATTTAGAGTGTAAAGTGGCCAGATCTGTGGCAAATTTAATTCTACATATGGCGGAATAATACGCACTGAGCATACAAGTAGATCGTAAGCAGTGCTTTCAAAAATGGTCACTTTACCACGAACGACCTCTAGTAATGGGACACATCACTTGCTCTGTCCGTAAAAAATATAGAACAACGGATTTCTTCTAACTTAGAAATATTTTTTTGTCACGTTGTGAGGAGTTAACCAGCTTTCAAATTGATTTTTATACGTAGCTGTTAATTTGTAAGCAGCATTTTTTTTCTACGGTGTCTCGTTCTTCCTCGGCTGAAGAACTGGTTAAAAAAATTTTCCAGTGAAGTGCCACTGCTTAAGTGATTTCAGTTGAGCAGTGAAAATCGCGCTGATTCTAGTTTAGCGATACGCCCATTTTTTTTCCCCTCACTACGAAACGAATTCGCTGTTTCCGAATTGTGGAGAATAACAACACTCGGAGCTAAATGTTTCGGATGCTATCATATTTCCCGACTGGAATTTTAAATATACCAATTAAACGTGTTTTTCTCTCTAACTCCGTATCTCTATTTGTATATCTATCTCATTCTTCTTCTGATTATCTTTCCCTCTTCTTTTGTGTATTTTCGTCTTTCTTTTTCTCAGTATCTCTTTGTACAACTCCGTCTTCCCATTTCTGTGTTCGTACGCGTGGAAGAGTGTGCCATGTCAGCAGAAATAAATAAACTCCCTGAAATTATTTTGGATTATATCAATTATTTAATATTTTGACAATTTTTTTTTTGTAAAATTTATATTCGGTCGTAGTTGTATACGTACGCTATGAAGTATGTTATTCATTAAGTGGACGCAAAATACGCACCAATAATTTTTTTTTTTTTTTTTTTAATTTTTAAAGTCAAACGTGGAAACGTAATTAAATTGAATAAGTTTGAAAATGATGCCCTCTGGTAACTAATTATCATAAACTTAAATATTACCAAAGAAATTTGCAGTATCTTGCATAGAAATGTGGTTACGATCCAAACCAGTTGGCTTTAGTTATTGTCCAAAATGCAAAATCTGCTACTACTTAGGCCGTTGGACACAAAAAAATTTATTATTTTATAATTGTAACGAACATTGTTCAATTTATACTCATTGTATGTAAGGCCATTTTCCTTGAATAAAAAATTACTCTTTATATTATTTTAATAATTTGATGTCAAATACAACATTTTTCTGTTTTGCTGCAGCCATAATAACAAATGCTATTTTGTTGTACAAATGTCAAAATTTACAAAGTTAACTAATGCCTTGGTTCACTGCATGGAATCACCAAATAACAGACCATTCAAATGAAAAAAAGTTAAATATAAAGACATTTTGCATATGTTTAACATATTTTTAATCCACGAATTGTTATTTGGTGATTACATATCTGTCAAGCGGAAGCCCACGGCATTAGTTAACGTTATAATTGGTTTTTCATATGTACAACTTAATTAGTACTATTTATTATTATGGCTGCAGTAAAACCGAAAATTTTTGAATTTGACNGTTTTTCATATGTACAACTTAATTAGTACTATTTATTATTATGGCTGCAGTAAAACCGAAAATTTTTGAATTTGACAACAAATTATTTTAAAAAATTTAAAAATTGTTAAAAATTTATTTGAGGAAAATGTCGTCGTATACAATGCATGCAAGTTGAAAATTGTTTGCTACAGTGATAAAATAATTCATTCCTCGGTACCCAACACCCTTAACGAGAATGACAATCTGACTTTGACAGCAATTCCAGATTTCTACCGGCGCCGTGTGTGCGTCTGGCGCCATCTCCGTCACGCGAGCTCGACGCCGCAGCGATCTTATTCACAGAGAACACGGCAACGCTTCGTTAAAAAAAACTCAGGTGCGATAGGAATAACTGCGGAAAACAGTCTGATTACAAGCGCGAGTAACTTCAGGTTTGTGGAGGGCGTCTTCGTCTCCAGCGCTCTTCAAAGGAAACGACGCCCCCCCCCCCATCAGTGTAATATTTACAACGCGTCGCTCGCAGGCTGGAATCACCGGGCCGCGTCGTCGTGCCGATGATGTCTTTTGACATCGGGTAATGAACCTGCGCACCTCGATAATGTCTCGGGCGGGAATTAATTAGCGGGCGTGTGGGGATCAACTTCGTATCCTCGTCCGCGTCTCTGCGACTCCACGACGAGTGCCGACGGTGCAGGTGTCGTAATTGCTTCTTCCGTCGCGCCTCGCTCCGAGAGGACGTGCGTGCGGTTCACGGCGTCTTCGGCGCGGCAGGTCGTCGGCGGGCCTCACGTGTACACATTTCGATTACGCGTTTCAAACAGTACTGCAGAGGAAACCCAGATGAGCCCCTGAGGACGTTACACCTCGACCATTCCCTTCTTGTCGTCTTCCACTTGCGAGGTTTGTGACTCTTTGAGTCGGTGTAGGGACAGCGGTGGCGTAGTGGCCAGGGCGCTCGCCTCCCGCCACGGCGATCCGGGTTCGATCCCCGGCGGGTTCACTCCCGGACTTTCGCATGTGGGAATCGTGCTGGACGATGCCGCTTGCGGGCGGGTTTTCTCGGGGTACTCCTGTTTCCCCCGCCCTTGCATTCCAGCGCCGCTCCATTCTAGGGTTACATTTCTGTAATGCCCGGGGATGACGGTCACCTACGGGTCCCAGCTGGAAAGACCGTCACTCGGAGGGTGTTGCCTTGCCCTGGGTGCACTCCCCACCCGCCATTATTATTATATTGAGGCGGTGTACACGTTACGTCTTCTATCTCTCTCTCTCTGTCTGATACGTACAAATTGATAATAGACGGTGCTAAACAGACGGGCTCAGTACTTTAGAGTGATGTCAGTTTTGCTCGCTGTACGTTTCGTCTAAGCAACGAAGACCAGTTTCGTTTCGCTAACTGGTTTTCGTCTAATGCTGTGTGACATTTCACAAACGCTCTTATTTTTACGAAAACTGTTTGTTTACTGTTGAATACGCTGTGTGTGTGTGTAGATGCTGTAATGTCCAATACAATGTCGCAGAAGTTGTTCTCATTCACTATAAGTTCGAATCAGTGTAAAACCTCTGTTTCGCATTGAAATTCAACTACTCGAATCAGTGAAAATGGCTCCACTTAGAATCAGTGGAAAACCACTGGTTGTTTTAGTGAAAAAATTTCACTGATTGAATTAGTGACGTGAAACAATTTCGCAGGTTAAATAAGTGACGGCCAACTGCAGTGGCGTATTTAATATTGTTTTTTTATTGAAGTTAGCCAAATAGTTACTAGAAATAAACATATTTACGATAGATTACTATTTATAATGCGGAATTCGCACACCTTTTCCAATAGGTTTTTAGACCTTACCACCTGAGCAACCAAGTCAAGTCGAAAACAATGAAACAAATATATGTCTTATATTTCCTCATCGAAAGCGTGCAATTTAAATTGTATTGCCTTACTTTTATTTTTTGTTTTAATTGATACCGTTAGGATTGTTAAAACGAATAGTACATATGAGTGCACTCTCTTCATCACGTTATAAGCAGTCTAAACCTTCAAACAGAGCGCTGTGATGATTACACGACATCAACGAAATGAAAGACGTAAAAACGGAATGAAGGACCAGATGTTCTTGTTACATCATAAAATGATGTTCTGACCGATACGCTTTTGGAAAGTATTTTGTATTGGTTATATTAGTTTATGCGTTGTTATTTAACTTGATGCACGTTGTTTAACGGCCATTTTTAAACGTTGTTTGAAGCTCATTTTTACACGCTGTTTAACTGATCCATCAGTGAAAAAACAAATCACTGAAAAACAGTGAAAAAATGACTGATGAATAAGTAGAAAATGTCACTGAATCAATAAGTGAAGGAAAACTGGCATTTTTTTTTCCACTGATTCATCAGTTAAATTTACTGAAGTAACTGTTGAACTGTTGAATTAGTCAGGTACTATTAACTGATTGAAACAGGGAAATTCTCACTGATTCAGATAAAATGTCGGTTGCCGACAGCTACGTTAGACGTCCTTTTGTTCTGTCGAACGTTTTTAAAGCTTCTTGAAAGTTCTCTGGTATGTTACGTTGTTGCAACTTTTCTTCGTCATTCTTGAGGTTCTTCAGAATCTTTCGGGAACCAGCCCAACTTCCCGATATTTTTCAAGTTTTTTCCCTCCGTAATTTTTCTAAAGTAGAATTTTAATATTCAAGGTCACCCGAAAGTTACGCCTCGGAAACCTCTCTCTGAGAACAGTACAGTATGTTAAACTCTCTCAAAAGATGCGTTTTGTGGTGTAGTGGTTAGACTACTCGCCTCCCACGCGGGCGAACCGTGTTTGATTCCCGGTGGAGTCGCTCCCGGATTTTCGCGTATACGAATCGTGCCAGACGATGCCGCTGGTCGGTGGGTTTTCTCGGGGATCTCCCATTTCCGCCACACACATCCATTCCGGCGCTGCTCCACACTCACCTCGCTTCACCCTCATCGGTTCTCAAGATCTCGATGTTAATGATGTGAATGTCTCCACGCTAAGCACTTTCCACACGCCACAAAGAGTTTCCGGTCAAAAAGCGCATCAAGTTAATATCGTATGAACGACTGGATCCACCCCCTGATCTGTACGACGTAAATACATACAAGCAACGGTGCTGCACATGTACGGGATAGCCTTGAACTAAAACGGCATGTCAGTGCAGCGGGATATTAAGGCGTGAGGAGACGAGAAATCCTATCAAAAAAAACTCGGGGTTGACTTTATTGCAAGACGGTCGGGCTTGCGTCGTGCACATCCTCTAGAACTCAGTTCTTTTTACAAGAAGAATGCGTTGAAATCCAGTTGCCAAGAAAACATGTTGCACAACTACAAAAATGTTTTGCAAAATGTACAAAAACACTCGAAAATTGAAGACCCTGTCTTCTTGGCGACGAGTGGGGTTGTTGCACGATAACGCCAGTCCTCGTGTCTCCCTCACCACTGCTGCTGAGCGGAAGGGATTGTTGCCATCGAAACGTTGGAGCAATATCGTCTCGATAACCGCAGCCTGCTGCAGCCTGGCCTGATTTTAATCGTACGTGTGATGGCGCTTTCAGGTAGTCAGCCGAAATTAAACACTGCCCACGCTATCGCGCCATCATAACAATTTACTCGTGCGTTTGTGAGTTTTCTAACTGAATCAGAGCGCTAAATATATATTTTTTGGAAAGGGGAAGCTACAGTAACCAGGCCAATTTGTCCAACAAAACATTAGCCAGGGTGAGCTAAAATAATATCCTCATACTAGCCTCCGGTTAATCAGTTGCTATGTTCGCCACTGATGAGCAATGCCACCTAGAACTCTTTTGCGATTATGGCTAATATGCTAGTAGGAGTTTTAAAACACACGTATATTTCCGCACCTGTACGACGTAAATGTTCAGGAACTGTGCTTCACAAATGAGCGTGCGCGAAATGCATAAAAAAACATTCGCCCACGCCGCGCATTTGATTATCAGTTCTTAATAGATTGAGCCATCAACAGTGTTGTACTAAATTGTTCGAAGTGGTCACTGAAGCTGCGTTCTTAGTTTTCACTTATCGCGCGAGCCGTTTCCATCGCTGTTCGACCGCAGTCTGAAATAGCGGCGAGCAAACTCGAAAAAGCCCCAGAAACGCGCTGCTGACGTAGATGACGTCGGAATCTCGAGGACAGCTAGGAAATTAAGCCCCGTGTTTGGACCCGGCCTCCCCTTCGAATCGAATTCCGCCGACGGGAATGGAACTGTTTCGCAGGGAAATAGGGGTGCGTGGTCGCCCAGGTTGGTTTTTGATTCAATGCGTGGCGAACAGCGAACGAACATCCCTCGGCAGTTGCTAGTGGCATAAAGGCGTTTCGCCCTTTCATAATCGAAAAATTACGTGTTCAGTGTGTTAGAAATTAAGATTCCGGTAAACTGTTTGCTTTAAGAAATGTGTTAATATCTTGAATGAGCAAAATTATATATTTTATATATGTTGTTACATGTTTAATCCAATGAGAAAATAATAATTATAGATAATTTTGTCAGTCTAGGTAAATATTATTCTTGTGGGTAATTACGTGTGCTTTAGAAACATCAAACCATAATTACAAATGCAACATTTTTTGTGGAATTTCTTTTTTAATAATACTAAAAACAGGTTTTGGTGATTGGCCAAAGATTAACTGACTTTTCTAGGGTTAAAAGTGTTTATACAAACCAATTAAAATATTATTTTTTTTTTAAAGCGTGCGTGTTGAACGGAGAAATTTTCATACAACTGACAACTTGCGCTGTTCCATAGAAATGTAAAATTATTGCATGTAATCCGGTAGATTTTTTAAGTATCAGCACTCCACTTAACTTCTGAAAGCTTTTGGGTAAACCCTCAGGATATTCTGGCTTTTAAACGTCAAGAAATTTCCAGTAACTGTTTTTATAGAAGTGGTTTTGTTCTTTTAAATGTGTGTTGCCAGACTTTACTGGAACGTAATGCGTTTACTTCCTTTTAAAATAAACATCAGATACGGATTACTTTAGTTTGTTTCAAAGTTCTGTTTAATACACGGTGCTTCAGATAGGAATATTTAAACAGTGACTTTAAACATTTATTTCACGTTATTTCGTGCTGTGTTTCTGTTTGGAAATACTTTTTTTTTTTATTCGAACAGATTATCTGTACGAATTAGATACACAATTTAAACATTTTTTGTAGCGTACTAAGCTAATAACTCAGTACTTCCGGATAAAGAGAGAAAAAAATTTAGATAAATGGAAGAATTTATGTATATGTGTGCTTATGTAAATGAAAGCAAAATATTTTCTGCGCATTACATATATTTCAATTGTCAAACAACAGCCATCCATAAGACTTAATACGGGATTTTCGGTGGAATACAAATCTTTCACAAACCGAATATTTCATGTTTCATGCCCAGAGTTCATACCTGTGTTTGAAGTTGTTAAATAATATGCCACGAGTGATGGCTTTAGGACCGAGCGCGTTAATCCATATTGGTGCTAAAATTTACAAACACACTTCCTAAGTTAGTATTTAAATAGAATTGTTAAAATTTAGGCGCATACCTGTACTGTCAGCAGATTACTGTGTTGCCGTTATTCAGCCCTATTTGTTGAACATTATTTTTTTTCAAACTTACTTTGTTATTGTCATCAGAAGACTAGACATTTTCTATTTCCTTCTGTGGCAAGGTATCCTACAAATACCTCAAACGTTTTTTATTACCTATGAGATTTGTCCACACTTTTTTTTTAAACGCCTTCGATCAGACTTTTACCTAAAGCTGTGATTAATTGAATCATTCCCGGTGCGTGGTCAAATGGAATCAAACCAATGACCTGCTGAATCTTGGTCATACACAATCACACACACACACACAGTCGCCATGACCAGACACACGCACTAATTTCGTTGCTTCTTTTGGTTCTCGCCAGAGTGCAGTACGCTTAAATTCTGTATCAAAAAGGCATTCGTATTAACTTTGTGTGTTACTTCAGTCATTAAGAATTACTAAACTGAACCAACATTGGTGATATCATGACAGTATGTGTAAATACTGAGCTACACGTCATTTCACGTGTTAATGTAAATTATTTGAGATGATGACTCCTTCACTGGCGGGACCGGGCGAGGCGGCGTAGTGGGTAGAATTTGCACTCGCATCCGGCAGGACTTGGGTTCGTATCAGGGTCCGGCCATACTGATTTCCGTTTTCCATGGCTTTTCGAAATCACTGCAGACAAATGCTGGGATGGATCGTCACTACCTATCCCGGCATGTCTGAGCGACTTGCTCCGTCTCTAATGATCTCGCTGGCGAGGAGACGTTAAGCCCTACCTACCTACCTTACCTTACCTTACCTTACCCTACCCTACCCTACCCTACCTTACCTTACCTTACCTTACCTTACCTTACCTTACCTTACCTTACCTTACCCTACCCTACAATAATGTTTCTGAACAAATCCCGGAAATTTTCTATAGTAAACTCGTGCAAGAATGCTTCTCTACATAGAAGATAGGTCATAACGCGTGACAGCATCAGGCTACTTTTTACCCGACTAGTTGTTCTGATACGAGAACGATTACGGAGTGAGCCGTACATAATCTTGTTTGCGACATTCGGTTTGGCTTCTTGTCATTACCGAATTCTCTACTACGTAAATTAAGTTTTTCCAGGTGCTTATTTATGTTTGTAAGAATGTTTCGTATTTCATGTGCTTTTAAGCACGTACGCATATTGGTCGTTGAACCAGCCAACACAGCGAATCAAGTCGAACTCCTAGTGCGTGAAGTCGACAAAACACAAAATCAAGAACAGATCTTAAAACTCCCTCATATATGTTTCGATGGGGTTTGTTTTTTGTCTCCGGGACGAAGGTAGAAAGTAAGCACTTCCAAGCATGATGAAATTACTTCTGCTGAGCATGCATAATTTTTACTGGCCGTACATCCGGCGAGGCGAAAATTCTTCAAGTTTTGAAATGGGGAAATAAAAAGTACATTTTAATGAGTTAACGAACGCAGTGACAGTAAATCAGAACACAATTTTCACATTCAACATTAACATTTTTTTAAAATTGATATTTTTGTGTCATATTTCGACTTTAGGATTCTTAGAGGTCTGACTAGTTTAGTAAATTATTTAATTTAACTTAATTATTTTCAATATTTAATTTTTATTATTTTTTTTTCTGCTGTATTTGCGATGCCATCTTTTCCGGTTCAGTGTTTCTGATTTTAGTTTCGGTTTTCCATCTTCGTAAGGCGAGGGTGTAACTCCCGTTCTCGTAACGCGATTAGAGCGCTATTGGATTACTGTCGAAGAGGCGTGGTCCGCTGTCCCATTACTAGAAAGCCGCGCTACCTGCGCTGATGTCATTAGCACTGTTACCACGTCTCATCCACGGCGAGCCGGCAAACAAGGTTATCTCTCAGAGTGCAACTTATTGTCGACGATCGCGCCAGCCACGTCCCCCAACCCAACCTAACCTCCCAACACGAAATCTTGTCAAGTTTCGCATTTCCCCGCTGGTGACGTCGGGAGCGCTGCGTTCGAGAGCTTCGCTTTGTAAGCACTTCATTTAGATTATTATTACACTGTTCTCTGACGTTTTTTTTTTTTTTTTTTACACGCACAAAGTTGCTTCTTCGCGTCTTGAATTAGTTAGCTAATTCTGGTAAATTATTGCCAATTGAAAACACGGTAGGTCTATCCTTCAGTCGAGTTGAAGTATTATTTTAACTGATTTACCAGAGGGTGGATGTTTATTCTTTTCAAATGCTTCTTATACGTGGCTGTGCCAAAGTTTACCCAAAAACAAAATTAACGATTTTTATTTCAGAATGAAGGTTTTTAAAATCGAAACAGAGTTGCCAGTTATACATCAGCAGGTGCATGTTTGCCTACATTGTGACGTAGTTAGGCGTTTTAGACTGCTCCTAACAGCGAGTTCTTGAGAGAATTATAACGTAGTGAACTGTCTTATTAGCAAAACCCTACTTAAAAAGATATCTCGTGAAAATTAAGGAAAATTACTCGAATACGCAACACCAGATGAAAGACAAATAATTATAAAGAACCTCTGTCGCGAAAAATACGTATTTCCCGGGGGGAATTTCCTCAGGGAAAGGAGGTGTGAGCGTAAGCACGTCTAACACGAATACAGGATCACACGTCTCCGGATTGGTTATGTGTGTTATCGACATTGCGCGTGTACAGTATTGACAAGTAGTGATATTCAGAACCATTCCATTGACGGACAGGTGTTAGCGTATCAGTTGCACCTCACGAGAGTTGCTCAAAGCGACTACCGCCAACCCAGGGGCAAGCATGGCAACGGCGTACGAGATCTGCCGCACCTGTTCACATATATCACGCGAATAGACCGGAAAAATTCGCGAGTTTAATGACCTGCAGGCTAGACTCTACAGTCTTACGTATACATATGCCGCTGTTGAATGCACATTGGTTGTCCGCCGTCACAGTGGAAGGCGGCGATTGGACCAGCGTTCTCCATGAGGTGTCAAACATCGTGTGGTCCAATGGCTGAAGTTACATAAACACACGTGTTTTGAATTCTATCTTGTCCCAAAATGAATCAGCGAATTTTTCAGGTCTCTAATCATGCGCATAGACAGGAAAAATTCGCGAGTTCAATGACTTGTAGGCTAGACTCTACAGTCTTATGTATAATTATGCCGCTGCTGAATGCACATTGGTTGTCCGCTGTCACAGCGGAAGGCGGCGATTGGACCAGCGTTTTCCAGGAGGTGTCAAACACCGTGTGCACCAATGGCTAAACTTATGTCAAAACACGTGTTACGAATTATAGCTTGTCTCAAAATGAATGAGCAAATTTTTCAGGTGTCTAATCATGCGTGTTCCGCCTGTCTTCGATACACGCACGTACTGTGACAACACAGGGACGACAGAGATACCTTGTGCGTCATAGGTGAACCACACGCACATTATGGGTCGCCCACGCGTTTCATTCATATTCGTAGACCACGCGTTCCCAACCTCAAAACGTTTTTACTGAAGCATCCTGTATATTATTTCTTGCGGGTGGTTACAGAAGTGATCCTAGTACCAGTAGATAATTAAAACCTAAGATTTAAAACATACAAACTGTCGATCAGTATAAAATGGCTCAAAATCCGCAAGGCAAGCTGTGGCAAAAATTCCACAACTAGAAGATGGCGGCTACTGAAACCACTTAGTCCCTTACTGTGCGAAAAAGCGTGGCAGGAAAGAAACTTTTTTTTTTTTTCGGAAAATTCTGAAGGCAGCACTTTTTATAGCCGTTTCCATGGATACGGCGGTGCCGCCTCTCCATCACCTCCGGGGACAGAGATGATGTTTACATAAACACACTCAGCTGAAGGTCAACCTGCCCAGAATGTCAACATAAAATATTTTGTTGAGGAAATAACTGTACACAAAACTACTTTCAGAATTGATAAAAAAAAAAAAGTGTAGTTCGTGAGACAGAATCTACATCGGCGGGCTCGTGCCGAGGAGTGCGGATAAGGGTCATTCTACTCAGGTTAGGAACAAAACAAGTTGTCTTATGGGAGAGTTTGGCATAGGGAAAATTTCCACCGCTAGGTGCGCAGTGTTCCGAAGAGGCTACTTTTAAAACGAATTTTAATCTGCGGGAATAATAAAAAAGGAATGGCGTTACTTAGTTACGAAGTTATTTTACGTTTGATTTATGTTTGTTGCAATTATCCTTTTTTTTTTTTTAACGTAGGAAAAAGAGAAAAATCTGGTACACCTGCAACACTAGCGATTACCTGGCGGCGAAAATTTTCGGTTGCCAAACTTTTAACATTGGATTTCCCAACCTGAGTTGAAGTAACCTTAGTACGGTCAAGGTGTTGATGAAGATAGCCGTCATGTCTGCTCCCTCCGCTACCCGGTCACCAAAGCCGTCTGGTCGCCGCAGATAGCGCCCGGGAGGGGGGTGGGGGGGTAACTGAGCGCGAGACCCACGCCGGCCTATATTTTCCTTCGCCAAAGAAGATTACCCAGGACTCAGGTTTGACTTAGGGTCTTGCGCGCGCTTACTGGCTCCGCCAAGATAACGGATGTTGTGTTAGACTTCGGATTTCCAACTCTCCCTGGGTCGCGTATTTGTCCTTCGTACGTTCCACATCATCACTATACAGGATGATTCTAAAATTATGGGACAAGCATTGAGGGGTGGTAGAGTTCACTAAAACAAACAACTATTGTATAAGAATATATGGGCGGAAGTGACGCCGCTGGCCGGCGGGTTTTCTCGGGGATATCCCGCTTCCTCCCACCCTTTCATTCCAGCGCTGCTCCACACTCGCCTCAATCACCCTCATCAGCTCTCAAGACCTCGCCGTTCAGAGCCGCCCAAATCTCTTCACTTATTCGCGCACTCAGGCGGGAACCATATGCGTGGATTTCCATTACTCAGACGAACAATGTGTATTACGCGAAAAGTAATTTGATTGCGATATGGTCAACTCTTTACTCCGACGACTGTCAATAACGACAGCTATTTACTACAGCAAATGTGTCACGTATACCGTGGAACAATAGGATGTTGCTAAGCGGAAATACAGCGACCAGCAGGACTTTTTTTCCTTTACAGTTGGATACATACTACTTAAATATAGCTTTTGTTGAGGACAACTAAATACGCCCCGACCTCAAAAGTGTCAAATGCTCGAAAAATTAAATATGGGCAAGTGTAACTCGTGCTTTTCAAATGTAATTTTTCTCTAGAGTGTTTTTGCTTGTGCAGTATTTGTTTTGAGTGTTACATGTGACTTTATTATTTGCGTATACCTTTTGGCATGCTTTTATTAACACTGCAAAGGGGGTTAATTTTTGCATGCCAAAACTCGCGTATACTTTATTCCTCCCACTTCTTGTTTTGCACGTAATTAAGTTTAATATTATATTCAAGATGTTCTCTATTGAGCTGCCTGGCAAAAATTTAAAATGTTACAATAATAAAACTGTTGCTAGGATGCACGTTCCTCTGCTACGTGCAGGGGCGTTGAAAGGTAATTATTTTCCTGCTGTTAGTCATTTATCACAAAATGGCATCATTCTGAATCGCAAATGGTTAGGGATAGTGGCTTCTGACCACAATAAGTTTGTTCAAATCCTGGTCATGTCATTGCTGACGTTTTCAATATATGTTCATTTTATAATAATATTATAATATATATTAATATTATAATATAAATAAGACTACCTACATAGAGACTTTGGGAAGGAGATTAATTAATAATAAGAAAATAAATACAGAACTGTGTTGCTATATTGGCCTATTAACACGAATGAATATTTAATACTAGGAAATGGTGCATGTTAGCTCTAAAACACTTTTTACGTTACTGAATATTAATGTACTCAGTGCAGATGGTTCTCATTTCCTGAGCGCTTTTCGTAACTTGAAAACAGCCCCAGCATACAGTGCATTTGTTGTCACTGCCATGTGTGGAGCAGAATTTTCTGAGGGCGATTGCGAATTGTTTCATACTTTTCTCTACCGCTTTTGTCCCCGGCCATCACCGCCCCGCTCTTTGCAGGGCTCTCTAGTATGTTAAATATTTGAACGCCCTGGTGCCGCCTCTTACGAGCAAACAACACGGCTGAGCGTCGGCTCATTTTCTTCCTCGACTCCTCGCCCTCAACCATTCACTCTGTTGACGGGCGCTGGGGACTCTCTAGACCGGCACGGCTCGGCACTGTGCAGCGCGGCGCGGCACGGCATGACTCTGTGCAGCGCGGCACGGCACGGCTCTGTGCAGCATGGCATGGCTTTGTGCAGCGCCGCGCGGCACGACATGGCTCTGTGCAGCGCGGCACGGCACGGCATGGCTCTGTGCAGCGCGGCACGGCCCTGGGCAGTGCAGNGGCACGGCATAGCTTTGTGCTGCATGACCTGGCACATCTACACTACCACTGCTTCGGCAAGTTCTGGGCCGCCAATAGTGACTAGCATCTGCTCAGAGGACAATATCGTCCAGCATGTTCATGTTAATTTTCATTTTCTTTTCTTCCTGCATTTGAGATCATGTTACTATTTCACCCACATAAAAACAGTTTTTGTATTTGCCAGTAATTTTTAAAAAAATGATTTCGTTATTTTTTGCAAATATTTGTATTGAGTATTTTTATGGTATTTGGTGTGAACTGCAAGCACCGGATCATTCACATTCAAACTAAATCTGCATAATCATGCAGAAGTAATTTCTCGTAATGTAATTCAGTGCAGATTTCTACATTTTGACACAAATTTTTCTAAGATTGTTTCAGTCTTACAGAAAAAATCCAACATCAAGTAAATAAATCACATTAAATATTCGATCCGCGCATTCCCGGAGTAAGTGAAATCTTCATAAAACTAATCGTTGATTTCCTTAAGAACTATGCACAATCTCAAAACATTTGAAATGGCAGTGTTGTTTTTACCTTAAATAGGCCAATCATGCACATACAGGTTTTAACAGTAGAGCAATTAAAAATACGGTATGAGCATTTTTCGAATTCTAACTGCCACGCCGGATGTTGAAGTTTGTCGGACCGTACATTTTGCGTGTGTTCCGGGAAGATTATGCTGCGTCGTGCCGCGCTGCTCGAGTGAGCTCCCACCTTCACTTGTGTGTGCGAGGGCTCGGCTGGAGGGGTTGGAAGGAGCAGAGTAAATAAACTCCATGATTGTACCAGACGTAAAGGTGGAGCGTGCTTGGGGCAATGCGAAAGAATATATACCTCGCCTCTCACCTTGACGAGAGGAACACGTTTAGCCGGACAAAACATCGCGTCCCTGGGGGGGTCTGCAATTTCACTAAAACCCCTGCCATGTTTTCCTCGCCCGTTGGTCCTGGACGTGGAGGGTTAGATAACAGATTCGCTACGTAGTTGCTACGTAGTGGACCTGTCTTACGGTAACTTGCTACGAAGCAGTACTGACACCTTAAAGTGTTACGTAGGAACTGGATTTATAAATACAAGATACAAAATCAGCATACAGAAAAATTTATTTGGTTTTATTTTGTTTTTTTAGCCGTATGCTGGAATGTATAGAAACTAATGTTTTGAATTATTAACAGGTCTAGTTTTTTCATTATAAGTTTATAATTGCATATTTGTATATACTCGTATAATTTGAAGAAGGCTATTCTTCCCCGAACGAAGCCTGCCTTCACAAATGTCCTGAAGAGGGTTCCATCACTGCAGTCTACGCTCTCTCTGTTGCATGCGGCCCCGAGAGAAGAAAAACGCCCGAACAACTGACATTCAAGGGGGGTCAGTCCCTGTCGAATTATTCTTTTTATAGATTTTCCGCCACAAATTCAATTTAAGGAGGTGCATTACAATTTTTGGCACTAAAAAGCATGAATTACGACTTCCTTAACATTCTTGAATTGTTACAGTTTCTCTGCATTTGATGTTTTCTAACTTGTTACAGCCTATGTAAAACAATTGATTATTTTGTGGGAGCATCTACAAAGGTCAGAATAGCTACTGTAATCGAACGGAACGTATTTAAGAAAAAGCATTAAGTTGATACCTGCCAAATGCTGAAGTTTGGAAGTAGGTATTGATTCTGCTCTGCGGCGTGAGGCGCCAGCACATGATGCTAGCCCTCAGTGATAGGGCGTAGGAATACGTCGACACTGTTGTCTATAGGTCCAATTTACTAATAAATTACACTGGCTTTGTGTGAGTTCACATAATCGAGTTTTATTGTTGCTTGAACAGGTTAACTGGTACATGAACTCAAGAGTCAAACTCCCTCCCTTTTCCTATGTAGGCTACGTATGGTTTGACGCCGCGACTGGCGTCGAGGGGGGGGGGGGAGATTCTTCGCACTTGGTGTAGAACTACTTATCTGACACTGCAGCGCTGAATTCCCTCGGCTGGCGGCTTGGAACTGCTCTCGAACTTGGTGGGCGTCTCGGCGCCTGGCTTCGAAGTTCCTTCTTCCCGGGTCCAACGCAGGACTCTGCGTTTGACGAAGTCTGACTGACTTTTCTCGGATGCTTCCCGCCGCACGTCCCGCTTGACGGCCTCCGACTGAGGTCGACGTCGTGATGCATTCTCGATCCTCGACTGACTCCGGCTGACTGACTGACTGCTCGATCCGCGACTGACTGATTCGACGTCTCTCCACTGACTGCCCCGTTGCTCCCCCCTTCGTGTGGTTTTGTAGCGTCCATCACCATATTCAACTTGCCCCGTCTCTGCTGCACGTGTCCGGGGTGCTTGTCGTCCCTCCGGGTCATAAAACACGTGGCCGCTGCTCGTGTGGTCCGCAGCCGGCCTGGCGTCGTCCCTTGGTTCTGGCCTGGAAGTTTATTGTCCCGTTCTGCACGCACGTCCGCTAAAAGCTCTCATGGTTTATTGCGGTACAAGCCTGGGACAGACGCAGCTGGTGGTGGGATCTCGGTGTCCCTTGAGCAGCTGCAAAATGCAGCTGTGTCCGCGCCCTGGTGCCTTCTGTTGTCTCCGGATGTCGTCTGCACGTGCAGGAACAGTTGCACGTGCAGAAACCTTTGGTAGGACACCTTTGCAGCTGCGAGGCTCCTGGCGTCACTCTGCCGGCACGTCCACAAAACCCTTAATCCTTATTGCGGTCGTACGTCCGCGAGCTTCGCCAGAGCGTGTGTTCTGACGAATACAATATAGGGACGCAGAATGCGTCAAAGTTATACCCTATGTCTAGAGACCTTAAAAATTCGTGAGTTCAATGACCTGTAGACTGTACTCTATTTTCGTATGCAAAATCATGCAGATGTCACTGTTCATTGGTTGCTAGCTGTATTAGCGGAAGGCGGTGATTCGGTCTGCATTTTACTGTGTATTTATTATAGGCTCAGAGTTGTCCAGGAGGTGTAATTTAACGGGTAGACCAATAGCATTAGCAATACAAACGTACGGGGTTTTGAATTCTAGCTTGTCCCGAAATGAAAACGCGAATTTTTCAGATCTCTACCTATGTCATATCGTCGGAAAAACTCCATCCAAAATCCCCGTTTGTGGGTAATAGCCGAAAATAAAAAAAAATCCAGAATGGCGGGGTCTGATTTCTCTTAAGGTAGTGAGTATTCAACGATGGTCACCTACATTTGGAGCAGCACCTTACAAATCAATTGCGATTAGCAAGTCAAATAGTCTCACGTACTTCGACTAATTTATCGGGTTTGTATCTGGATCTGTAATTATTAATTTGAATACGGCAGACACAAATTTCAGACCTTGACTGACACCGTTATTAAATTTTTTCCTGGATGGATGTTTTATCCTTGCTCAAAGTAGAGTGCAGACCAGGTAGGGTTGGCAACAGTGCTAGGGCGAGCATTTTGCCCTCGCGTGGGAATGTTTATGACGACGGGGCGTCAGTTTAAATAATCGTGGAAAGGAAATTGAATCCCTCCGAGAATTGCTTGCCTGCTTGCGTTCTTATTACTTTTAGGTTCTGCTTTTGTGTCTAGGGGTTTATCAGTGACTTTTAATTGGTGGACGATAAGGAAATCACAATTTTTTTTTTTTAGGAAATTCGTGGACCTTTTTACCAAGAATGAGGACGGAAGTGTCTTCGAACAAAAACAAATTACCACAACCCCCAGAGTAGTTAGCCGGTATCTAACCGACGATCTCCCGCGTGCTAATTTCCGTGTTGCGCTGTTAATTTTTCGACCAATTCCACCGAGTATTAAACTCGAGCTTTTGGAATTGGAAAGCTGCCGTGCGACCCGGTTACAACAGGATTCTCGTTCCATTCAACACCTCGCGTAGTGGGGCCGCGGTGGTGAAGTGGTCAGACTACTAGCCTCCCACCAAGGAGAACCGGGTTCGTTTTCCGGCGGGGTCGCTCCAGGATTTTCGCATGTGGGAATCGTGCTGGATGATGCCGCTAGGCGGCGGGTTTTCTCGGAGATNCCCCCCCCGGCTTTGCATTCCAGCACTGCTCCATACTTGCCTCGCTTCACCCTCATTGGCTCTTAAGACCCAGATGTTAAGGGCCACTCAAACTCCTCCACTCCACTCGCCTAGTAGCGAAAACGAAGGAGTGAGGGATGAGTTAAAGATTTGGACGGTCCTTAACAGCTGAGGTTTTCATCGCCGATGGCGGTGAAAAGAAGCGTCGATGGAGCAGCGATGGGAAAGCCGCGAGAAAACCCATCGTCCAACTGCAACGTCCGCCACGTTTTCCACATATGAGAATCGTTTTTCAGTCCCGCCGGGAATCGAGCCTGGTTCGCTCCTGTGGGAAGCGAGTGGTATGACCACTATGCCACAGTGGCGCCCTGGTGTTGAAAAGCTGTTAACTATAGTCTATTCGAGATTTCTTCACACTTTTTTAATCAAACCTTTGGAAAATCACGCCATGTATGACATGCTTGATTGTTTACTAAAAGTGTATTGTATCACAAGCGTTTTGCACTTCTGTTAACATTAAAGTACCTTATTTTTTGTTAAAATTAAACTTTTACTTATGCTTTATCCATGAATTTAAATATTTCATTTGTACTTAATATGAATAAAACAGAGAGAAAATAGATGAGTTGGTAATGCCGTGTAAGAAATAGTTCTTATCCAAAATATCGCTGTGAAATATCTGGTGAAAATTTCTATGCTCTGTTAAGATGTTTGCATGAGGCGGAGGAATACCCTGGAAGTAGAAATTTAGCAGGGCTTCAGAAAAGTTGGAAGTAACCGTGCATGGACTATAGATGATGTACTGCTCCTGACTGATGGGAACGCCCCTGGAATTAAATTTCTTTTCCTTGACAGCATCGAGTTTTAAACACTGAACCGATGTTTGCACGATTTCTTCGCACTTTTTGAAAAAAAAATCTTTGGAAAATTACCCCATGTATGACGTGTTTATTGGTTCTCTAAATATATAATTTATCACAAGCGTTTTATAATTGTGTTTATTACATACTAGTACCTAATTTGTGGTTAAACATAATTTTTACTTATATTATATATGTATATATTAAAACATTTCATTTATAAATAATACGAATTAAAACAGAGACAAATTGGTGTTTTGGTAATGCCTGGTAAGCAATTGTTCTTATTAAAAATATTATGATACTGAATGCGCACGAATGCGGTGCGTAGTCCCTTAAGCGTAATTTTCTAGAATCCGACAAAGTTTGTTTGCACGAGGCGGAGGTATATCTTGGAAGTATAACTTTAGCAGGGCTTGAAGAGTTGAGCTGAGAGATTTGGGCGGCTCTTAACAACCAGGTCTTGAAAGCCAACGAGGGTGAAATAAGGTGAGAATGGAGCAGCGCCGGAATGCAAGGGAGGGGGAAACGGGAGATCCCCGAGAAAATCAGCCGACCAGCGGCGGCATGTTTCGGTACGATTCCCACATGCGAAAATCCGGGAGCGACCCTGCCGGAAATAGAAACCAGTTCCTCTGGGTGGGAGGCGAGTAGCCTAACCACTACGTCACCGTGGCCTCGCGCGCGGCCAGAGTTCGCGGTGTAAGCGGCTGTTCCGTATCTGTATTATTACATACTCTTTGCTTCGGTAAATTTTTTTTATAACGATTGGTAAGCTATTTATCCCCGGCGCCAGGCGATTCTTTCAGCTCTCCGCGGAACATTAAACCCGTGTGTGTGCCCGCTTTTCCGGAAAGCGACCATGCGTGCTCGTTACCTTTAGCGCTCTTGTTTCCAAAACTCACAAAAAAAAAAAAAAAAGAAGAGAAAAAGAGCGCGAATTGCTTTGCCGGGTTTTTGTGAGAGTCGCGTTTTCACGGTGAAATGTGCTCCTGCCTGCCGGTCTGTTTCGCAACCCCCAACCTGATCTCATGCCTAACCCAGGACCCCCCTTCCACATCTCACGCTCTCTCTCCCTTTGTCTCTTTCTCCGCCTATTTCTCCCTCTCTCACCCGTCCATCCGTGCGTACTCGCAGATTCTGTAGAATTCGCGAAAAGCCCATGGCCGCCACAACCCCGTGTTACGCACACGCGCATTTGTGTGTGTGTGTGGCGTAGGAATTTAACCCGCGCGTGGTCAAATACGCGCTTGCGCCTCTCATGCTTCCGGGCTCCGGGAGCCGTGTGTACCGCTGAGGCGATTAAAGCTGCTCTGGTGTTAACAGACGCAACGCTGGTGCACGTTTTGCTAACGCACTGTCCGGACGCAGCTACGACTTCACAGAAGCCGGCCGCTTTTGCGTGGCTGGTTGGTGGTCGGGTAGGTTGCGGTGTGAGGGGTGTCGGGTTTTGAGTGCTGGGTAAATATATCCATCTTGGGGGTGTGTGGAACCAGGGCAAGTCTACAGTTGCGCTATCCCATGCTGTGTTCTGCCATAACACTGAATCGCTGATTGGTGCACGTTGTCCAAAGTTCCCTTGTCTTTATCGAGACAAGCGGTTCACCAATTTCGAAGTTTCGTCCCAAACTGTCTCCTAAGATGATAGAAGAGTGAAATAAAATTGTCACACGGGATTTTGCTACTACAAGTTTTTAATTAATATGGTTCATCCAGAATTAACGTGATGTAAACGGATGGCGTGAGTCTTGTGAAATACTGCATTTTTAATAATAAAGGTATTTATTATTTTAATACGTCCAGTGTTGTCAATTTTTAACTCAGCCGACCATGTAATTGATATTGCTGTTTCTCTCGATTTGAGGTAATCACGAGTATGTAAGCGAGAACGCCCGTGCAAGCTGACTGCGACCATTTTGATTTGTTTTGTAAAGTCACAGACACTCTAAGCATATTATTTCAATGTAAAACACGTGGCTTCCTGCCAATAAATTAACTTCGCCAACAGTTGAAGAATTCAGCGGTGCCGAGAATGTATCTGAACAGAAGTGGGAATGAGTGAGTGACGACATTTGGGCGGCTCTTAACATCGAAGTCTTGAGAGCAGACGAGAGTGAAGCGAGGTGAGTATGAAGCATCGCCGGAATGAAAGGGCAGGGCAAACGGGATATCCCCGAGAAAACCGGCACGATTTCCACATTCGAAAACCGGGGATCTAGCCCGTTTCGCCTAGGTTGTATGCAAGCAGTCTAACCACTACACCACCGCGGCCCCCATAAAATAGGAATGCCATAAACTTAATTAAATCCCGTGTAGAACATACACTAATTTTTTAAATTTTAATTTTGTTATGTTAACATATACTGTCCCGCAATTTGGTTTTCCGATATAAAATAAGGATATTTATAGGCCTAGTAATAAAGTTAAACGTTTTTCGTCGTATCATATTGCCGGTACAACAAATTTTCACAATCGTAGACTTGAACCACTTTTCAGCTAGCATTCGAGAGTTATAGCGCAGCCTCGTTTGTACACTGGCTGTGGGTAATCTGTCTGTTGACAGTTAATCCGTCTAAAACCATTCGTGTCAACGGATCATCCTTCATCATTACACGGTGATGTAAGCGTTCTTTTTTTTTTAAAAAAAAGGGTCGTTCCTGTTCACCGTGTTTTATTCGCGTCAGAAGCGTCAACGATAACTCGCCGCTGTTGAGTTTTTGTAGCCGTTTCACTCGACGCTTCGTCATGCATGCGCAACTTTGCACATTAATAAACCTCACTAGACGTATTGCCGTTGAAATATGGACACGTGACGTGCCCGCGGTAAAGCTTGCCTGTCAGTCAGCTCAGCTTACAATTGCTCATGAGGCAGGCGGTGTTAAGTGGTAAACCACGTGCAGTGGGATTAAAATTCACCTAACATTTTCGATTTATTCCAGCTATTTTTTTTTTCCCCTCCGTATACTGGAACGCTAGATTCAGACTACGACAAAACCTCTGATGTCCGGACTAATATGGCGCCGGGTGATCTGGATGACGGAGCACTTTTGAAAGCGATGCTTCAGATCTACTTGCATGCGCATTGTGTATTCTCCCGCCACGCGTGAAATTAACATTGCCGTATGCCTGATCACTTTATTCATGCGCAGGTAAAGTGAAACACTAAAATTATTATAAAAGTAAATATATTACGAATTTGCTGGTTATTTTACTCACGTGCGTGTAAAACAGAAACAAAAAAAATTATTTCAGTATTCGCAAATGTTCACCTGGCACTTGAAATTAAACGTTAAGACGTGGAACTAATTTCCCTCCGTCGTTGCCAACTTTACTGGGTGCATGTCAGTTAGTGTGCCCGTTAAAAATAAACGCAGGTAGGGGCAGTGATATTTTTCAAAGGTTGATTTCAAAAAGTACTCAATTAACCTAAACAGTCCATATCAGATAGTATTATTAAAATGCCGTACAGCCGAATTGATACAGAGTGTCTAAAGTTTTGTTTTATAATAAGACCCGTAGTAACTTCACAACACTGAATTTTAAAATGAAACATGTGCAGCATGAAAACGACAAGAAAAATGTAACGCTAACGACTGACTTAAAGGAAGTGGTTAAAAGTATGAGTCGGTAACATCCCCTAGCTCTCATCATTTGCGCTCCCTTTAATTCCTTTTTGTGCTACAGTCCAACTCAATAAAGTTGTTCACTCCTCCCTGGCCTTAAAAATATTGATTTGTCATATACATTAAAAACCGTCTTAGTTTTTGGCGTTATTTTGATCTTTACAGACGTGTTTTAATTTATGGTTCCAGGCGTTGTAAATAAGAAATTTTACGACCGTACTTTAAGCCAATACACACTTTTTTCGTTATCACAACCAATTAACTGTAGGATTTGTATTCGCATGTAGAAATAAGAACCATTATAAATCTAGAATAGTAACACGATTTATAAATATGATACCCACAGGGAGAACCATTGGGTACTGAGCCTTGAACGGTTAAATACTAACCGTAAATAACCATCCTGTGCTGCGCTATGCACACTAAACTGACTCCTCTTACACTGAAGAGCCAAAAAAACTGGTACACCTGCCTAATATCGTGTAGGGCCCCCGAGCACGCAGAAGTGCCGCAAGACGACGTGGAATGGACTCGACTAATGTCTGAAGGTATGCAGGAGGCAATTCACACCATGAATCCTGCAGGGCATTCCACAAATCCAATCTGCGCCAATTTGAGAAAGGGGTGCACGTCTGTCACGTTTAATGATTCTCGTCAGTCGTCGTTTGTCCCGTTCTTTCGCGATCTTTTTCCGGCATCAGCTATGTCGATGATGTGAATTTTTAACGGATTCCCGATATTCCCGGTACACTCGTGAAATGGTCGTACGCGAACATCCAAATGTTATCGCTACCTCGGAGATGCCATGTCCCATCTCTCGTGCGCCGACTATAACACCACGTTCAAACTCACTTAAATCTTGATAACCTGCCATTGTAGCAGCAGTAACCGATCTAGCTGCTGACCGCATCGCGTTAGTTTTTGTTTTTTTTTTTGTTTTTCAGTGTATATTTGTATGAAAATTAAGTGGAATGTCATAAAAGACATTTTGGTCTGAAAGATATTTCGCCTCAGTAAAGGCAGCCGGGTATCGAGGTGGATGTATTTATAAATCAGTCACCGTCACATTGCTCGAAGTGCGTACTTACTCAGTGAATAATGACCACCCTCGGGTGGGTGGACAAGTGCGCACTACTACCACACCGTAAATCTGCGTGGGCGGTAGACACATCGTTCCATCTGTTACGTTCTTGAAAATCTGACGCGGTTCTGAAACAAATAGAAGCTGTGCGGACTTTTGCCAGATGCCGATATATCATTTTTTTTCTTTTTGCTCCTCGTCTGCTCCAGCGGAAGAAATTGTGTTTGGAAAGGAACCATGATTTATCGTTGGTCGATCGTCCGTCTGAATCGGCCATTCGCGAAAGAGGAATTGAAAAATTTGGCATTTGACGTTTTTTATTTTTTTATCATTCATTCTTAATAATTTTCTGTGTGTGCGTTTTATCACTGTCATTGAACGGCGTACGAAATACGTAATAAAATAAAGTTTTAAAATAAAATTTTCGTTTATTCCAAATGGGCTATACTGCTCTCAAACACAAACTCGATAAATTATTTCAGCGTTATTGCAATTTTGGTTGCGAATACGACGGTTTAGGTAATGAAACTGTAATTTTTATTTCGAAACCACTCGAAGTTTTACCTGGTTACCTGATATCTTGCTCATTGTCTGAGGTTTGTGACGCACACCTGTTTACTTCTTCCCCAATGGCTAAGATTTTTGAAATATTTGTGTGTATTTTACCTACAACATCTAATCAAAAACAATGTATGACTTTGGATTGGAAGGGGGGGGGGGGTATCACAAGATGTGCCAAAGCACATGTTAACTGCTTAAATAGTCTATTTGAATGGGACGGAACAATTCGAAGTGATTGCATTGTGTAGATACACGGCTTTTAAATTATTTTCCCCATCGGGCAACTTACAAGTAATTAAAATGCTTGACGAACCACACACTCTCTTATTACAAAGTCAGGGCTAACTTAAACACATAATTTATTTGCGTGATGTAATAGATGGAATAATATATAATTGTATTACAGGTCTTGTGCTATTCACATTGCAACGTCTTTCTTCTGGGGATTTCAGACACTGAAAATCCCTCTCTTTGGGGAAAGTGACTTGAGTATGTGCTTTCTTTCTCCTTTCGCCAATACAACTGCGTTCTCGCTTTTGAATACCAACGAAGGTTTCTAGAAGACGCGAGAATATAGCATTTGCATTTCATGTTCTGGTTGACCAAGTGAAATTCCAGTAAACCATTTGAATCGGACAATGGCATATTCATTGCTCGCCTGTATCAGGCTGCCCTTGTTGGTAGCATATTAATTTTTATTGTTTTAAAACGTTTACTTATTATATTAAAAATACTCTTACAGTCTGACTTGTGCGATATGCATTATTACAAATATCCCTAAAGTATTTGGAAAAAAAAATGAGAATTGCGCTGGACGTAAAAATGTAGATTTTTGCGTCAGTACCTATATTTGTGTTTATTTGTTGACGCTTCACAGGATTGCATTTAAATGCAGCCGAGCTAACTGAATGCTCTAAGTGTAAAAGTGAAGAAATTTCACAATTTGGAGATGTTTTGAAAATTATTGTTACTGGGGTAATGGGAAGCTGCCTACAAGATTCTGGGACGTAAATTATTATTTCTTACATCAGAGTTAACTGGTGAAATATGCGAACATAAATACTCCATGAAGTGCACTTATTTTATTTTCCTTAATACACGAAAGAGCGCTTTAAAACATACGGTAATTTTTTTCTGTTCTTGTTAGAAACAGTTATTATTCTTTGGAAACTATTTTCCAAAGATTTTCTTTGCAGCTGATATATTGTATATTTAAAAAAAAATATTTTAGAAAACATACAAAATAGTTTATGTACCTTAGTGTTCATAATAAATTTGAAGTCTACCGACATATTTTTGTCGAGTTGGAGCAGCGTGATTTTTCACCGACTGTTAGCGTATTTTTTTACCATCTTTGAGCGTATTTTTTTTGCCAAATCTTGGCATATTTTTTGTACACTCACAGAATTTGCTTTAATGACTCGAAACATTTTCCATTATTAAAATAATTAATTTTTTTGTCGGCTTGGAGCATTTATTTACTGATTCGAAGCATTTTATTCGCTGGCACGGAGCACTTAAATTAATTAGTTGTAGCATTTCTATCCACTAGCTCGGAACATTCTTACTCACCGGGTCGTACCCTTTTTACTCACTAGTCTGTAGCATTTTTACTCACTAGCTCGTAGTATTTTTACTCACTAGCTCGTAGTATTTTTACTCACTAGCTCGTACCATTTTTACCCACTAGCTCGTAGCATTTGTACTCACTAGATCGAAGCATTTTTGCTCACTAGCTCACAGCATTTTTACTCATTTGCTCTCATAATTTCTTTTCACAGGTGGGAAGTTTAATTTTTAATTTTTCTGGAGCAGCAAATTGGACCAAACTTACATACTCTGGTATGGGTTTTGGAATAAAACAGGCCAAGAGTTGGCTGATAAACCTTTTTATTTATTTATTATTTTGAAATTGGTTTTTATCTGCTCGAATATCGCCGTTTACACTTAATTTGCCGAACCTAGATGTGAATATGTGGCAAATTACAGCTCTGATTTGTGAAACTGTGCGTCGCTTGCACTGCTAGTGTCGGTGTGACGATCAGTTGAGCCAGCCCTGCTCTTGAATGTGTTCTGTTCTGTCGAAAAAGCGCAGCTACGGGACCTGACTTTTGGCACAGAGTACTTAAAAATACAGAGATGAAACAGCGGCTTATTCCGCGAACTCTAGCGGCGCACTCCAACAAAATGGCGGCGCCGGCCAGCAGCATGTTGGAACGCCGTTCGCCAATCAGCGCGTGGTACCTACTCGCCAGTAGGCAGCCCAGCCAATAGGAAATCCTTCGCAGCACGTAGTAGCCAATCAGGAACAAGATCAGTTCCCAGAGCCTCGCACAGTCAATCAGAGTGTGGAAACCCTGACGCTAAAGAAACCGCCACACCATTTCTTCCCCGCGTACTTATCTACAGAGACCTGGAAATTTCGCGAATTCGTTTGAGCACAAGCTAAACTTGGAGTACGTGTGAATTAAGGTTGATGTTTCTATTGGACTTCAGTTTGTTAGACACATCCAGGGTGAATCTCAGCCAGTAGTGGAGAGTTGAGAGGATTGGATGGCTTGTAACAGCGAGTTCTTCAGAACCGATGAGGGTGAAGCGAGGTGAGTATGGAGCAGCCCTGGAATGCAAGGACGGGGGAAACACGGGAGATCCTCAAGAAAACCAACCGACCAGCGGCATCGTCCGGCACGATTCCCACGTGCGAAAATCTGGGAATGACCCCGCCGGCAATCGAACCCGGTTCGCCTTGGTGGGAGGTGCGACCACTACACAACCGCGGCCCCTTCGACCAGTAAAGAAACTTGAAGTAAAAAATAAGAGGACGGAATCAAGTGCTGCTTGGTCTGGAGTTAAACTGGAGCATCAGCCAATGACAACTTACTAAGGCTCGAGTACACGAAGTTTGGGGAGTTTAGACTTATGTGACGCCTTGTTGGCGTCATGGGAAATTTACATATAGATTATTGTATTATTATTATAGTTAGTATGTTGAAATTGTATAATGCTTTATGTGTGAAATTTGTTATACATATATACACATACTGCTCACAAAAAGTTTGGCATATTCCCCGCTGGGATCCGAACAATGAACTTGCCAACTTATTCGGCTTACATGAACTGCATAGAGAATGTGTGATCCGGCCTTTAAAACTTCCGCGATTGGGAACAGGACAATTTGCCTCAGGAAATGATAAATAATCTTGATTTCGGCGTGCCTCGTCGGATACAAGCGTGCCTCAGGAATCGTGGAGGTACTACACGTTATTGACGTTTGTCGATGCATCTGAGAAGAACTTTTGTTTTGACATTGAAACTGATGACATTCCTTTTGTTTACGTTATGTTTTCAGTTTATGCCTTTCGTTTGTTTTACACCGGGATGATGTGAACGAGTTTTGTGTTGTTTTTCCACTTTATGTGCTATTAGGAGTGCAACGTGAAATGTAAACAATTTTTATTCAATATAATATCCTATATTCTTGTATATGCTAAACTTTTTGTGAGCTGTATGTTTTGTTATATTACGTAATTTTTATGTAACTGGGTGTCAGCTGATTTGCGCGCGGCGGTGCCAGGAGCGGAGTTAGTTGGCAACACGTAGTTGCGCGATAGTGCTGCCCTCCGCAGCCAGTGTGGAGGTTTCACGGGTGAGTGCGGGGAGAGCGAGTCTGCAACCACGGCTGGTCTAACTTCTCGATGATGCTATGCGCGCTGTCAAGCAGAGTTCCACGGCGTGTGTGCGGCATGTTGCATACCCCGGGAGGCGGGTGCAAGCGTGTCGCGAGACTCTTGCAAGATTGTACGATGAACGCCGTAGACAGAGAGGGACAGAGCGAACGGCATTCATGCACCCTCGGGTGGAGAACATCCACTCACTGCGATTGGAAAGGGCGTGACCTCTTTCTATTGACAGCATTCAACTGCCGTCAATTAGTGAGCTGTGGCCAAGCTCAAACATCTACTCGTTTGTGGACGAATGTCCGAGAGAGTGCGCACATCTACAGCCTGATGTGAGAGTTAACAGCCTGAAGTGGCCAATGTTCAGTCTGAGTGTTTGTAAAATCCTGAGCTGCACTCTCTATTATATTTCTCGGAATGGTGTCTCCTGTTATACCCTATGGTATAACAGTACAGGAGGAGCAGTCGAGGTCAAAACCCGTGGCACTCAGTGTCGATATCACGAGTCTACCCGCTTGGGAGGGGGGGGGGATGTTGGGCAATATAAGTAAATGGTAACGGACATTTTCAAAATGTGTGGTTGGCGTTAACGGTTCTACTGTGTGCTTTCGGCGTGCGTCCTGCAACACTCGCCTTCCCGTATTCCCATCGAGCACGAAGTCGCTCGTGTTGGGATCTGCCTTCTCCACCCCCTCCCTCCAGCATCCTCAGGGACCTGAACACCTTGCTTGCTGGCGCCCCTCCCGTGAACCCCGGACCGCCCCCTCGGCGTCCCGACGCCAGAAGTTGGCGAGGGCTCGGCAACAAGCGCGCTGGTAACGAAGGGAATTACGTCGCTTGTCACCGTGCACGTGCGTGCCTNGCTGATGCGTGTCCACGTGCCCAACATTGACCTACCCAAAAGCAACACGACTATCGAAGTCGCATGGCCAACAGCGATGAACTCATATGTTTGTATGACAAGCACAATTATGAAAATAATACTTTTACCAATTTGAATTTAACCAATCTGCATTACAAATAGATTAGAGGAAGCATTCGACCACCTCAAAGCATTTGTATACAAATAATTTTCTAACCTAAAATTCAAACCACGACGTTTTCGCTAGACGTGTCGGCAGAAAATCACTTCAGTGTTGGGAAACGGAGATCGGTTGTGCGCAGCCAGCGAGATCGGTCTACGTGTGATCACGACGACCCTTGCACGCTGCGATTGCGCTCGTCTGATTGGTGCAGTCTGGGAAGTGGTCGCCCTGGTGGCGTGCTATGAACTGTTGCAAGTTCTCGGTGCACGCAGCAGGAGTCAGTAACCAGAGTGCAACCTGGGGGAAACGGAATGCATTCCAACCACTCACAAGCGAGCAGCGAGGGACCCATTAACACGCTTCATGTGGCGTCAGCTGACGAGCTACGTTTTAATGGCGCGAATGTAAACTAGCAAGCGACACGGTACAACAGGGAGTTAACGCCGGCCTGCCTCGCAACAGTTCGCCACACGCCACTGAGGTCGCCGTGTTTTGTTTGCGTTTCTATATTGCCATTGGCGGTCTCTTTGTCATTGAGATGATATTAAAATGGCCGTAGACGCACTGCATTAGAGTCCATTCACGGTTACTTTCAACACTTTCCTAAGCTCTGCTAAAGTTCTACTTCCAGGATATTCCTCCGCCGAGTCTAGAAAATTGCGCCAGAGGGACAGCGCACCGGATTCGTGCGCACTTGGCGTAGTGATTTTTTTGCATGAGAACTTTTTTTCTGAAACTTAAGGAGCCTCCTTAGTCGTCATACTGGGTCTTGTTGTAAGCAGTTCTGTCTAATCTAATTTCAAAAAATCTATGGCATGTTTCAGTGTAAATTTTTTTTTCAGTGTAGAAATGATAGTTGATATGTTGTTGCCAATTAATAGATTTGGTGATTGAAACATAAATGTGGTCGTTTAAAATGGTCGAAATCAGCAAAAATTACCGTAAGTGGCCCTATGTTTACGATGTTTATTCTTCTGTAAAACGGTGTTTTAAACTATAGCGACAGTGCTGCATATTTTCTGTTGATATTGCGTATGTTAAAACCCTATAGTCAGCGCTTAAAGTTCGAGGAAACAGAAAGCACGCGAAGCTTGTTTATGATATTTTCCATCGACGTCACAACGCTTCCTTACGACGAGACATGACCTTGAGGCGTCTAGAATGTTCTACTAGGGAGGCCCCTTAAGGCTCGGCTCCACCTATTATGCAGTAATCCTTCGTTTTCTTGTCCTAATTCCAATTTCAGAGGTATTATTGGAAATGTTTGATAATAGAAAAGTTACAATTGACGAGTTGTTTAATAATTTTGTATCTAATTTTCACTATGTGTGGCATGAAATTTTTGATAAAATATAAATATGTCCATGACTTTTTACATCAAGCAGATAACGTACAATTAAAATTACGCAAAAAAGTACTAAACTCTTAAAATGTAAATTTCCTGTAACCGCACATTGTCAGTAATTACTTTGAAACCGAAATCATGACGCGCGGGAAAACGAAGAATGTCTGCACAAGGGGCGAAGCTGATCCTTGCAGTACAAACTTGGACTGGTTGGTACAGAGTTCCCCCGAGTGACTGTACTCTCGAAGGTAGCGGTATAATGAAGGGAAGTGTGGCATTGCAGCAGGCAGCGGACTAGTTGGTAACCCGGGCTGCCAGTTTGACGGAGGTCGTCGTATGGCGGTGGCAGCGACTGCCTCCAAGTTCAGCCGTTAGCCCGCAGTTCCGCCGAGTAATTACAGCGACGCCGCGCCGCCCCCTGCGCCGGCCATTCGGACAACAGCCATTAACCCCTGGATCCACCTCTTCCAACTTCCACGCAGACAATTAAACACCTGGAGGACCACACGTCGGGACCATCGCATTGGCAGAACTGCCCGCTCTGGAATCGCTACAATTCTGCCCACCTCTGCAAAATAATTTCTGACGTGAAGCGGTTACTTTTACTAGTTTTGCGTGAATTATTTTGGGCGGTTTCTCTGTTCTGTACATGCAACTTAGTTTAAGGTAAATATCACTCCATCACTATACATTCTCACTATATTAAAATACTCTAAACGATTTTGTCGTTGTTATGTTATGCTAGTTTAATTTCCATTTGGACTTTTTTTGTAGATGAAATAACCAGATGCGATAATAAATTTGTTTGATTGTTTAAGTATAAAGGTCAGTAAAATTAGATCTGTAATACATAACTTATAATAAAAAAAATTTTTAACTGCTACTTATATTTTTACACCTCTTTCTGTTGGTTCTGGCTGGTATCTCGTATGTCACAAACCTTGAAGTTGTCCTAAATGTTACTTGTTATATATAGTTTTCTAAAGGCTTTTAAGTTAATCCGTACAGGTTTAGCCATCCTTTTACGTCCACTCCATTTGTGGTTGGTGATTGTGGGAGTTAGCGGGACGAAGCTGACTTAATACGCCCTCTTAGTATACCGTCGCAGGAATCGCCCCGTCCCGGACTTGTGTGTAAACTGTGAGTCAGTTAGGTCTTCAACTGTTCTGCCGGTGAAGTCTTTCTTTTCTTACAGCCTGTGTTTGTGAAGCTACCTGGTCGTTTAATGCATATCCTTTTCTGTTTCTCATGACAAGGTATGTTAATATGACACAATACACGCTTTATTGCGGAAGTTTACCGAACACGTACATTTACTTTAACCGCATAAAGCTCTTTAACGTAAATGATGTTTTTCGAAGGCTACTTGCGTTACTTTTGTACAACGAGTCTCCAATTTGGAATCTTAGTAATCCGTGGATGTGTGTGTTGGTTTATATTTAAGTTTGGGTGTATTTTGGCGTGTAAGTATCTGCTGGTTAATAAGAAAGCGTAAAAAGCTGCAGCGTAAATAATTAATTTTTCTCCACATGAACCTGGTCCCGAAGTAAAAATGTTTATTTCGCGGATTATTTAAAAAAATTTTGTAATTTTTCGCTTAAAAATATTTGAGCGAACAAAATATGTTGTTTAAACAATTGAGTATAGCGTCAGGAGTTCATAAAACATTGTTTAAAACTATTTTCAAAATATTTTATGCTCTTAAGAGCATGCGTTTTAACACACAATAACTTACCTGAACTATAGACAGTAATGTTTGCAGTGAATTGTGAAAAGAGGTATTATTTCTTAACGCCATGTTAAAAATGAAATATTTTGCATTTTTATGTAACTCTTGTAATTGTAACCAGTGTATGTTTATAGCAGTTGTATAGTGTTAATAAACGCAGAGTTACAATGGGTGTAGTGGTTAGACTACTCGCCTCCCACCAAGGTAAACCCAGTTCAATTCCCGGTGGGGACACCCTCGAATTTTCGCACGTGGGAATCGAGCCGGACGATGCCGCTGGTCGGCGGGTTTTCTCGGGGATCTCCCGTTTTCCCCCGTCCATGCATTCCGGCGCTGCTCCATACTCACCTCGCTTCGCCGTCATCGACTCTCAAGACCTCGATGTTAAGAGCCGCCGTGATTTTTTATGTTTGGCGGATGGATAAACAAGAGGCACGAAGACACACTAAGCAGAGCTATCATAAGTGAAGAGTTAATTGAGATCGTAGTAGCCAATCGCAAAGCCGACTGTTTTTGTTTCTGGACCAGGCCGGTTTGGTTAACATAATTAACTTTTTTTCCCCTTTATGAGTGTGTGTGTGTTCATCCTGTGTTCCTGCAACCAACTATAACGAGTGAGGATGGGATTGGGGGGGGGGAGGTATATATATATATATACTGGCTGGTCAGGAAGTGTTATAAAGTTTATTTTTACTGCTGTGAGCGACCGCTTCCCCAATCTCCCCCGCTCTTCCCCGGTATCCTTTCGCAACGAATTTGCGAGATTACGTGGCCCCTCGCCCCCCCTCCTCTTTTTTTTTACGGCGGTGTCCGGTTAAGCCAACGGCGTGGCATTAGGCGAGGCCGCGGGCCCGCGCAGATAAGGGGGTGGCAGGGGGTGAGAGAGGCTGGCCTCGTAAAACCCGGCTGCCGTGGGGCCCGCAGATGGCAGGCCGTCCTACAGCGTCGCGATTACGTCAGGGAGACATCGTCGCGACGTTGATTGGAGATGAGGCACAGCCACTTTGGCGCATAGACTGAAGATGAGGCAGACCGCGTCTTCATCTTCTGCGACTATACCCAGCACTGACCTACCCCAAAACCAACACAACGGTCAAAGTCACGTGGTCGACACTGATGAACGTGTTTAATTTATATCTTAATTTTCAAAATACAAGCCCTGTAATATGAATAAAATACTTTTAACAATTTGAATATTTAATTAAGCTGCATTACAAGTATGTTAAAGGAATAATATAAACATCTCAAGCACGTGTTTACTAAAAAGCGTTCCAATTACAAATCCTATTCACGTCGTTTATGACAGTTGTACTGGCAGAAAAGCAGTCCAATGTTGGGAGACGCGGAACTGGTTCTGCGCAGCTATCGATATTGCTCTACCCAATATTCACTCTACTGTTAGCGCCACAACTGCTGGCGGGTGAATTTAATGGGAGCGGGGTACGTCCGGCGAAGGGAGAGGTAGCTGCGCGCGCATCCTGATGCAGCCTGATGTCGTGCTGAAAACTTTAGTCTCCGTGTAATCGGCTACGTGTTTGCCGACGCGCGCTGAACATTTTTGTATAGGCTATTCGCGGTAAAGTGAGCACTTTTGAAAGCCCTCTCATTTGGAATAATAGTCAATAAATATATTTTTTATTTTACCCTTATATGTTAACTTCCGAGTGTGGTGGCATATACACACTGTGTTTAGTACTTACGTGGCAATACTTATTTAAACATGTGGTTAAAACATAGACAAATGACTGAAAGGAAAAAGTAACTAGGGCTTCAAAAGTGCTCACTTTACCGTGAACGGACTATAACCAATCGTACACAAAAAAAAAACTATAACTACTTGATACCCCACTTAGCCAAATGGCCACCTGGGGTGTTGTCATTATACACAGAGTTTAAATAAATTTCACACATAGAATTAATGGGGCTTGAGAATATAATTAAGGAAGAAGAAGTGATTAAATACTTGTACGTTATGGAGTTAAAAAACGGTGCCTCTGTTTCCACCAACCAATCGTGCACAGCCGGGCCGTCACTAATACCAGCTGCCGTAGGCGGGGCCGTGCCGGCGGTCAGCGTAAGCATCTAGAAAGGCGAGCCGCCAATACTTGTGGCACGCACAGTACGTTTTAATCTCCTGCGCATGTCCCGAACACTGGATCACCCACTGCCAATACGACTGTCAGTGACACATATTGTCAACAGTGGGGGACGTTGCTTGTTTACATATTAATTTGCAACATATGCACCTTTCTATATGAATGAAATGCCTTGACTAACTTAAACATATGCTAGTTGCAAAAACATTTAGGTTGGAACAAGTTTACAAAAATCTCAAAGCACTTGCTTTTCTAACCTCAAATACTACACATTTTGTTTGTGATAATCGGTAGCAAAACGGTACAATGTCGGAACACGGAGAATATCTGCTGCTCGTCTTGCATGAGCACTCTACACCATGTTCCCTCTACACTAAAGCCGTGAAGCGTAGAGCATGTGGCCGTTGTGGAGGAAGCCACATTGCTCACTCTGAGAGTTCACTTCAACACTTCTACTGGTCATTTTATCGTAGATATGTCTAGAATTTTTTTAAGGTCTTCAGTGCGATCCATTCCGACACTGTAACGTCGTGACTAATAACAATATTGAAGTAAACGTTGTACCGTTCGATCGTGTGTACCACTACCATGCGAGCATGACCTTGAGCTAAAGCCGCGCGAGGCGCAGGTGAGGGCCCGCGGCGACTGACAGCAGTTTTGGGCGTGAATATCTCACGACTCCGATTTGCTAGCGCGCTGATTTCGGCGCCAAACGAAATATCTCGTCCTTATCTGTCGATTTCAGCTCACGCCCTCTATCTCCCTGTGGGCTGGAGACTTGAGAAACACCCCCGAAGAAATCTCCATCAGCATAAGACAGAAAGGTGATCATTTTGTGTTGGTCTGCATCATGTCGTCTTACAAAGGTGCCCTTGCATGTTTTCTCAAACCTTTCAAACATTATTATTTGTGTGGTTGCAACTGGAAACATTTTATGGGAAATTAAGAAATGTATAATTAATAAACCTTAAAATCATTTTCTTGAATATTTTTATATAACTACTTTTATATCAAATGTTTATTACAATACTTTATAATAATTTACAAAAAAAACATTTAAATATTTAGTTAAAAAAAGCTAACAAAATTTATACAAAAAATTTTGATAATTATTTATACGATCCCACAAAATAACTTTGGTATATTTTCAAAGTGTCTTCCCCAAAATTTACATGCTTTAAAATATCTTTCGTTTTTACAAAATTTCAATTTAAAAATCTTTTAAAATTATTTTGGCCAAAGCCTAGCACTTAAAATTGTCTACCTTTCTTCTACTTTTACAACTATTTTTAAAAGACACTTATCTGCATTGTGAACACCTCCAGAGACTGAGAACCAAGCTCACCAGTTACAAAAATGCAAACCTATTTATTAAAAAACGCTTTTATTAGCTCTCGTCCCACTTCACAGTTAGTAGATTTGGCAACGGGATATTCATCATTTAATTATGTACATTTAATTTTAAACAATTGGAAAAAAAACATTTTTTTTTTAAAAAGAGGGCTCTCAGAACTATACTGCGGCAGTCTTTTATTGTCTGTCGTGAGCATTTTCTCTCTTCAACCTGCAACTCTTGGCTACGCCACTGACGTCACCAAGGCGTAGCCAATAGCAGTGATGCACGTCAGTGTATCGTCTGGCCGGGCTGGAAGCACGGGCGCTTTCCGTAGTTGGATTGCTGAAGCTGAGGCGGCCACTACGCTGGTCCACTCGCTGCTGCTTCGAAGGCCCACTTGACGTCGGGCGCCGAATATGCTGCGTATTTTTCCGCCGTAGACGAGGCGGCATACATCATGGTCCTCCGGAGCTGTTCCAGACTATTCGCCGAATATGCTGCGTATTCTTCACTGTAGACGAGGCGGCATACATCGTGGTCCTCCGTAGCTGTTCCAGGCTATTCGCCAAAGGTAAGAAAAACGTCCACAGCTGAGTTTAATAACGTGCAGGTGAAAATACGTAACGAGACGTACTTTTTATAGGGGATTGGAGCTCTTGAACACGAGACGAAAACATATCGTCTCAACATAAAATTATCCATTTCGTTACTTTAATTCCATTCCCATATTCCAACGATAATATTACTCGCTAACACAGGTGTATTCATCTTAAATACACGGCCGTTTTCCTAACAGTCACACCCGATTTTTTTTTATTTTGCCGTCTGAGCAAAAAATAGTTCAAGCCTTGCGCGTAGAGGCGATGGGACAAGCGGTGAGCGAGCAACAGTCGGCCTTACAGCTCACGCGTTTAGAAGCATCGAAAGCGCAGATTATCTGCAGCCAGGAGGAACCTCTCAAGGGACCTACATACCAAACCTGCAGCCACGGAATTTTAATCGGGAATGAATGTTACAGAAATTCCTTCTAAATGCATCAATTTCGAAGATAACTGATCGAATGTTATATACTTTATATTCAACACAATTTTTTTGAGACTACTGTTATATGCGTTAAAGTTCAAAAAAATGTATTCATTCATAATTTTTTTGTTTTATAAAATGAAAATTGTAATGTTAGATTTTATAGTAAAAATATTAAACATACAATTGGTAAGACTTCTTAACTTTCTAGTCTTCCGTACCGAATGTCACTTAGAATAAACACCTATTTTTTGTTTGCAAGGGTTATCGTTGATGCATGTAAACTCTGTAGCAGCTGGATTGGCAAGCAGTGCCTTTAAAGGGAACCTTCTCCCGCCATGGTTTTTCTAGCTAGTTTATGCTTTTTTAAAAGAAAATTCCGAAAATATACCCAAGTAGCTGTTGACCTTACACAGCAGTACAAGCGTAACAACTGAACTACGAACTCGTATTTATGTCACAATATATATTGTGCCTCATTTCGGCATAATTAATATTATGATGTAGTTATGAGTTCGTAGCTCCCTTGTTTTGTATGTACTGCAGTGTAAGGCAAATAGCTAGCTGGGTATAGGGTTAGGTACTTTCGAAAATGTATATTTTAAAAAACATAAACAAGCTATAAAAAAACGTATAATCTTAAGGGGGATGTATCCACGTTATCTTGGATTTACGTATTTTCCTCCATAACTAAATTTTCGGAGTCAATATTTAAAAACCAAGCTATTCAATGCATAGGGAACATCTTAACAGTTAGTTCGAAATCCAACTTATTTTTCTTACATGATTTGCTTCACATCTGTAACTACCATCAAATATTATCTAATTATTTAACAATGTCCATCCTACATGGGAAAATACATGTATAATTGAAACCGTGCAAATTAAAATAATGATAATTGTTAAGTAGTCCTCTATGTCATGTCTAGTTTTGATTTTACGTGACAGGTCATAAATTATAATTACGAAGATTTGTAGGAAAAACCGAAGATGGAATGGATACTACCGCCTTAAATAGGGTGGATTAAGAGGGACAAGTCACGGCTGGTGGAGACAGGCGCGGAGTATCCCGGTTCGCGCACGCAACCCGCTCCCCTGGCGTGTCGGGCAGGTGGCGCAGTCGCCAGGCGCTGCGGGTGGATTAGGGGCGGAAGAAGAGGCCGGTGGAGGGGGGCGAGCAGGCGCCCGCGAGGGGTGGTAAGGGCGCGCGTCGCACGCAGCCAGTCATGGCGGGACGGCGCCCGCGTCCGGACGCGCCCTCGCGGCAGCTGGCAACCCGCTAGTCACGTGCGAGCTCCGGGCCTCCGCCGAGACGTGCTCTACGCGTAGCGGCTCCGGCCTCTTCAACTCAAGTAGACTCTACGCGGTAAACTGAGCACTTTAGAAATAGGAAACCCCTGTTTAAGAGGGATGTGTAGTGCGGGAACGGTCAAGCTAGACGATAGCAGTTCACGTGTTAACTTATTTTAGAAGTGTCTCGGCTATCTTTTACAATACACCTTTCTAACGAGAAACATTTTGTGCCCTTTGAAGAAAAGAACCACGCTACAAGAAAGCAAGTAGGAGTAAGTTAATGTGTGTTTGTGTTTTTTGGTTGGTTCTATAAAACTTAATTTACCTGCAATTTTCAGAATGTTAAAAATTTTACAAAGAATATTGTTGTAGAAATGTGGTCTGGGTAAAGATGGACGGCAGGTGGCCGAGACACTTCTAAAATCATTTAAAAATAAGACCCTATCCTTTTACTTGGCACCCGCGTGAAGATATACTTGTGTGCACATTATATTTATTCCAACATATTAAAAATTAACTTTGCCGTGAGCCTCGTCACTTTACTCTTGCGGCTGGCAAGTGAAACGGTGAAATTATTAGAAAAGTAAATATTTTACAAATTTGCTAATTGTAACACTGATATGCATTAAAAAAAATATAGAAAGGAAAATAAATCACTTCAGTATCCACAAATGTTTATCCAGCACTTTTATTACTACGTTAAACCATTGAACTGCTTTCCATACGTCGCTACCAACTCAGTGGGCCCGTTAAGGTTGTGCAGTTAGGGGCAGTGACGTTTTTTAAAAGTTGATTTCAAAAGTGCTCAGTAAACCTCGAAAAGCGTTAATCCGGCTTGCTCGTATTTCTCGCAGAACTTTGTTCGTTTTCATCATGGTTATGTGTTCATGACACCTTTCACTTTGTAATTAGAGACTCTTTCTTACAGATTACGTAAATTTTCGAGATATTCTGTTTCCCCCGCATATTTCACAGCAGCTAATTGGCGAAGGACCTAATTTTCACGCTCGAAGTCTCCTCTTTCTTAGCGATTCCACGGAAAGTTTTTTTTAATGTGTTTCTTCAGGGAGTTAGATCTTATTATGGGAGTTTAAGAACTTTTGTCCGTTGATTGAATCCACTTCTGAGGGGGGTCTCTGCCAGACCAGTAAAAACTGGTAACCACGCTCTCCCTCCCCTCTTTTTTTCTCGTTCTATTTTTAAAAAAGAATTGTAAAGGGGATTTTCAGCTCCGAAGTCCCGCGGACTTCCTATTAATGGCGTCCCGGTCGAAAGAGCACGTCCCGACAACGACTAACTGCGTTAAATCATAAGTTTGATCCTCGTCCGTAGCAGTGCGCTCCTTTGATGTGTAACTTCTCTCTCTCTCTCTCTCTCCAGGACTCTTCTGTCATCTCTCTCGCTCTTTCTCTCCCCGGCTCCTCTTTCACCTCTCCAAAGGCGCGCTAAAACTCCTCAACTTGGCCGGCATTCACGTCCTGGCTTCAATGTATGCGGGCCACGTAGGGAAGGCATAATTTTTTTCCCCTCTCTCTGCCGCCGTCCATAAAGTGAATCTTCTTCCCCCTGGTGGTCTCGCAGTCGGGAAGAGATAAAGAGCCCCGAGTTCCCGGTCCCGGGGGCGTGGAGAAAACCCAGAGAGTCAAGGGCGGGTGGTTCTTCGCCCGGAGAAGTGGTCGTGTGTGGCGGCGATGCACGGGACCAAGTGGGTGTGCGTGGCGCCGTCGGACGGCGCGGACTTGGAGTGCCGGGCGCTCACCAGCTCGCCGACGAAGCGCAGGTCAGCCGAGTGGACGGTGAAGAAGTGCCGCCTGGGGTTCAACGACAAGAAGTTCAAGAGGCTGCGAAAGTTCCGCTTCTTCGGCCGCGCCAAGATCTACCTCTTGGTGAGGTGGCCGCACCTGGTACGTCTCCCCCTGCCACTCTGCACTACCCTTCTCCCAAGTCCCGTACTGGTCACTTACAACTCTTATGGAAGCCCTGCTTCCAGGCTTTTCCTCTGGAGAATTACAGCAAAGGGACAACGCACCGCATTTGTGCGTACTCGGTTTACCAATATTTTGTACTGTAACTAGAAACGTACTAGGCATGACCCACACAACTATTTTCTGTATTTTTTTTTCAAATCAATTCTTTATGAACTATTATAATTTAAAAATAAAATATAAGTAAAAGTTATACTTAAACAAAAATAAGACACTTTTTGTGTTAGCAAAATTGTAAAACGTTTGTGATATACCAGATTTTTGGAAATAACCAAGCACCTCATATATGAAATGATTTTTCAAAGGTTTGATTTAGAAAGTGTGTCGACACCCCAAATATACCATACATACTTTTTCTAAGAAAATTGTCTGGCGGTATGTATGATGTCATAGTTTTTGAAGAGTGCAGTCGTGAATTTCTATAGTGATTCATTCTTAGAACGTTACACGGTAAAAAATAAATTCTGTAATTATATGCAATTGTTTAGAAACTAGTTGCCAAAGATTTTCTTGTAACTCGATAAATGAAATATTGTAGGTTTTAGAACCTCTTGTTTTAGAAAACATACAAAAAAATTTAGCTCGATGTAAATAATACACTTAAAGTCTTCAACACTTGTTTGTCAACACATGCCGCTCTAAGGTTTTGTGAAATTTACTCTAATTAATTTGTATTGCTACAAAAACATCTTTGGCTACTTATTTCCGAAAAACTCATTTTACAAATACTATATATATACACACACACAGTGTTTGTGAAGATATATATATATACACAGTGTTTGTGAAGATATATATATACACACAGTGTTTGTGAAGATCTTTCAGTCGATTGGCGACAGTAATTAGTTTGAAAAAAGTATTTGGGTTATCTCCAACAATCCTCCCCCAAACCACGATTGGTCTCTTAACCGAATTTCAGTTGTACCTGCTGACTAGCTCTTTGGCAGATTGAAAGATGCCAGCTTTTAAATGTGATAAATTTGACAAAGTAGAAGTGCGTATGCCGCCACATTGCGTGCACGTTGCTCAGACATCTGTAAACCGATGCAGGTTACTGCAGAAGGAATACTGTCCACACTGTTACAGAACGCACGTGCCTACCCCTCGTATCTCACTCCGACAGCGCGCCGTAGAACCAATGCAGAAAGCATAGCATTCGTGAGTTACGCCAGGCGTGGTTTTTTTGACCACAAATGGGGAAAACTGGGAAACTCTGTGAGACATGGCAAATCCTGCACGCAAATTCACTTTTAATTATGTAAGCTATTATTATTTTCTCTGATAAACACTCAGCTATTGTCATGCTTAGCAGTTTACCCCGAAGTAAAGCAATTTTCTCCCATAAATATTTGATCGGGCCAACTCAAACGAATAGTTAGATATGAGAAATTATAACGCGAAGGATGCATATTTTGTAAATTTGGAAAATTTTCATAACTTCAATATTTAGGGTGTCGAATGTAGTTCCATCATTCTTCTTTTACTGTACTGCTCCTGCTGATATTATTTATCATAATCTGAAATTCAATGTGTGCGCGCGCGCGTGTGCGTGAGCAAGTAAATAAACTTGCTCGTAACAAAGCAATTCCAATACATGTAAGTTTAATGTTTTTTAAAGATTCGTGACATAGTTGTTCAAGTTGATTTTTGTTACTGGTCTTTTGCTTGTTTACCGAGCACTCGGAACAGTTTTACTTCCACTATCGTGCGTACAAGGTTCTTATGTTGCTGATTACAGAAAATGAGTTCATCCGTAAAATTCGGAACTGTCGAGCTAATACACATCCGTTGGGCACCGATTTTGGCATTTAAAATTAGTTTGTTCCCTTGATACTGAGAATTTACCTTCTCCGTTGAAATTAAAAATTTGCCTCTCTATAGTGCTGTTTTTTTTTTTTTGGCAAAGTCCTCTCAATTCTTTAATACTTGCCGGATGAACTTGGCCTCGTACCAAGAGAGCATACAATTTTAAATGTCTCTCGTTGCAGTGAATTTTACTTTTTTTAACTGGCATAATATTTGCAGGAAAGTACTGTAATGTGTGCATGTGTGCGCAGTCAGTTAATAAGAATTATTCTTTCGATGTATGTGACGTCCCTGTGTTCACAAATTAGTTAAAGTGCATCGTTTTGTTAACGCTATACGGTGCGATGGGTGTTGGGCGCCTTGGTAGCTTACTTATCGCGCCTAGTTTTCAACTTAAGTATTCTAGCAGTCGTAGTTTACAAGATGGCATATTAAAGCTCTTAGTTAGCGCCGTCCATTTTTAATATATTGTAGACAATCCCAGTGTGTAGTTGGCTGTGAAAATTGTCTTCCCGTTAAAACTTTACAGGATTTTTCCACTCTTAGTACAAGTATTCATCAACCGTGAAAAACGAATATCGCAACGAAAAAAAAAGACGCATTTTCGTAAAATAATTGGTGGATATGGTAAGTTGTCGTCGAGTGTTTCACGTCAAACAATGATATACTGAAAGGACAAAAGCGACGGGACTTAACAGACTAGGTGCTTAACTTCTGAGGTGTGCCATGGGTTGGGACATCTCAGACTATAACAAGTTTGACCTCACTAAAGGAGCGTCATGCCTTGGTGATCACAGTTCCTGTGCTTAGGGTTTTCGGTAGAGAACACTACCGCGCGTGAACTTCTTTTAAAAGCCAGTAATTTTTCACCGACAGTCGTGTATGTAACTGGGAAAATATGTTATTGGAATTCTTCTATTTTTCAAGAGTTTTTCCTTTATTTAGTGGTACTAATAGAGTTATAAGAAGCACTCTTGTATAGACCGTTGGTAACTTGGCGACACCCGTGAAAAAGAGAACCGCTCTTTAAAGTTGACGTATCTAAAACAGTCTTTCTTTCCCCCAACTGGCTTCGAATCTGTTTGAAAGTTAGCATTTGTTTGTGTTTTGCCGTAATTGCGTGGGCGTCAGCACCGTTAAGGCACAAACTTTTCTCGCGTTGCGAACAAGTTTCTCTCGGTACTTCCCTCGACAAAAGCCGCGAAGTTTCCGTAACTTCGTGACATTTAAAACGCCACCACAGCTTCGCAAATGAGCAAAGTTTCCAAGTAGTGTGTTTCAGATAATTGTGTTGGAACTCGTGGTGCAAACGGCCGGTCGTAATTTAAAAGTCCCTTCCCGTTGGGAAGAAACATAGATCACAGCTGTATGTTTGAATCGATGTAACCCGTATGTCACGATTTATTTGTGCCGTGCGCTGTTTTCCCTGGAAAAGTTATTGAATCTGCGTCGCTCTTGCACACTGATGTTGTACTTTATTTCCTTCACCTACCCCCTCTCTTAAATTTATAGCTCTACCGACGAAGTAAATTTCTAGATAGCTCTTACTATGATTACCTTACCCTCCAGCGCTCTCCATAAAACACGAAAATGTATTTTCCGTGTCTGTTAAGGTAATCTGTATTGACTAGAAATTTCCCAAGCGACGACTCTCTTGAATGTTACAATCACGTACACTTTTGTAATATTTGTTGTACTATTTTTGTGTAGAAAAATTCCCAATCACTTTGAGCGTTGGATTAATAGTTTATTCGAGTGATTGGTAACATTAAGCATTAAGGTTGAAATATGTTTTGCCATTTTACGTGTGTGTGTGTGTGTGTGTGTGTGTGTGTGTTTGATGCTACGAGCCAGGTAATAGTAAGGTCGAGTCCAAACTCCGCAGTTTCCATTCCCCGTGATTTACCCAACGTGTTGCAGCAAGAAAAAAAATGGAAGGAGTGGATTTGGGCTCGCTCTTAACGATACGTAAACGTTCTGAAGTACGTAGTAGCGTTAACACTGCTTGTTAACTTAAAAAAATGATTTCAGAAAATTTACAAGCAGCAAGGATTAACGTAAGATAGCTGGTGGGAAGTTCGTACGTCTTGCGAGCGTATGTCCGGGTGACGTATCTGTAAGCAAGCTAATTGAAGTTTGAACTGCGTTGCAATGTGTTTGCAGTCCCGATATGTTTAGGTAACCAGTATACGTGCGTGCGTCCAAAATACTAGTCGACGATAAGAATACACTCCAGACTAGTCTTGTATGGTGCTTTCAATACGTCACGAACGTAGGAAACATTATTTTAGTGCCCTCCAGGATGGCTGAAAACGGCATTCCCATACTGCTGTTTTCAAAATATACGAACCAGATTCGCGGGAATCTACGATAAAGTAGCGCATTGGACTTTACTACAGCGTCGTTTCTAATGAAATGATAGGGTCGCCGCGTAGAGTCCCGTAGTTCCAGCGGCACGGCGGGAGCACCGCACGCGAGCGTAGAGGCGGTGTCGCTTTACGTGCGCCGGCCGGCGTCGACCGTGGCGCTTCATCTATCTTCACCTCACACGCACAGACACACCCCTCGCCGTGCGTCTAACACAAAGTTAGTTACTTAGTTCCCCTCCCTCCCTTAGGAAACGAGGAGCGACGCCTGTGCGGGCACGTATGGGTCCCACTTCAGAGGCGTGATAAAGCACAACAACGATTGGAATTTCAAATTGTATGCGCGAGGTACTGAAGTGACCTGCAGTCTGTCTCCCGTCGACTCGTCTCATGATCCTTCCAGCGGTGACATTATTATTTCATGGAGTAATATTAAAGACAAAGGTGCCCTGCATGTCACTATCATGTGTTGAATAACCCGCACGGGAAGTTTCACACTTAAATGTTAGTTGTGAAGTACTTATTCACTTTGGAAAAATACACATTTGGGACAGAAATATAAAAAAAAAAAAAAAAAAAAAGGAAACTACCATTCGGATGTAGAAAAATCCTTAAGTGCTATTCGTAAGCGAAAACAGCTCAAGAAATATTTGACGGTTTTTAAACAACTGCTATACAACTGGAGCTCTGCGCTGTGTTTAGGGACGCTGCCCTTCAACTCATCGGGTACTACAGATTTATATCACACACGGATGCATTCTAACTCAGGACGTACTCGCACACGGGGAACCACTACTTAAGGCTGTACTTAGACTCGTTTCAATCGTTTCACCCCTCACTATCTGTCACTCTCCCTCTCCCTCTCTCGCCCATTCTCCCCCCTCTTACTGCAAACGTGTTACTTTTAAAATTTTTTTAGTAAAGTTACAGTTTATACTTATATAAATATATAGGTTGCGCAAATGCCTTAAAGGTTATTGATGGTAAAGTGGACACTTTCTGGAGCTGTCTTATTTAAGATATTAGTCAGTAAATTAATTCGATTGTATCCTTAGAAGTTAACTTTTAAGTCCGGTGAAATATATACACTGTGTTTATAACTTACATGGCAAAACTAATTTAAGATATTGTTGGAAGTATAGAAAATGGCTGATAGTAAAAAAATTAACAAGGGCCTTAAAAGTGCTCACTTTACCTTGAACAGCCTATACGAAAAAATATATATGGTTAATACGATAAAGCAAGCAGTTTAACATAAGGGGTAAATACTTACTACAATCTGAAGTACAGGGAGGTCGACGCCCCTTCTGGCCGGGAGGGGTGACCCCCCCCCCCNGTGAAACTAGAAGTTGGGATGAAGCAAGCAACTGATGGACGGGAGTCCCCGACCCGTGTTCACGCTATCTAGTGCGCAGGGGGTTCAGTTTCCACGTTTGAGTTACCCTCACATCTGACCTTCCTGGCAGTATACTCTATGTTAGGGACCCAACGACGAAGGATTGCGATATACTCAGTCCGTGTCCGAAATGACAGATTTCGTTGACAAAATGATTACGTTATCCGATTCCGTGAACAAAAATGGTGACTTATTTGGTAATTTTTTTTATTGTATCTATCGGATGTTAGCAAAAATACAAAATGACAAAATCAGAGCCGTGTTGGTTTTCACCTTCAAAAAACATACGCGAATGCGTAATTAGCACGGTTTTTTAAAAACAAATAACTGTTCATAAAATACACTATGCATGTTTTTAAAAGTAAGTTAGTTTTGTGGTTTGTTTATAAATTTCGCAACAAAATGTTTTAAAAGTCATTATTGTATAATTTATTATTTTCTTATTTATTAAAATATTCGCAGAAATCAAGTGATGATTGTAGAAATAATACCTCAGTTTTAAGCATTAAATTTATATTTTAAAAAATGTCAGTGTAAATGTAAACATGCGTTGCCGCGATTGCTAAACAAGTGACTCGAAATGAAATGAAACTTACGAAATAACAAATGACAAAATAAAGAACTTGTAATTCCGGACGAACAGCCTCAGTCAGCGAGGACACATACAACTACCACGGCGGTTGTTTGGACGTAAACAAACCTCAAGGCTGGCGCAGTTGTGCACTGCAACGTCGTCACTGAGACCCTCGCTCGAAGATACACCGGTGATACGGCAGGGGGGCTGCCCCCAGACCACACAGTATATCCTGAGGCAGCGTCGCCACTCGCCGCGTCCATCCATCAATGTGTGGTCACCCTCGAGGTCCTCTCCAGCACGCGGTAGGGGGCCGCGGTGGTGTAGTGGTTAGACTGCGCGCCTCCCACCGAGGCGAACTGGGCTTGATTCCCGGCGGGGTGGCCCCCGGATTTTGGGAATCGTCCTGGATGATGCCGCTGGTCGGCGGGTTTTCTCAGGGATATCCCGTTTCCCCCGCCCTTGCATCCCGGCGCTGCTCCATTCAAACCTCATTTCACCCCCATCGGCTATCAAGACCTCGTTGTTAAGAGCCGCCCAAATCTCCCAACCCAACTCAACAAGCATTTCATACTTCTGTTAACTTAGAAGTATCTTGTTTTTGGTTCAATTTAATTTTTACTTTTATTGTATTTATAAATTGTATTACTTAATTTATAATTAATATAAATCAAAACAGCGAGAAAATAGGCGTGTTGGTAATACCTAATAAGAAATAGTTCATGCAAAATGTTATTAAAGTGAGTGCGCACGAATGCGGTGCGTTGTCCCTTTAGTGTAATATTCTAGACTCGGTTAAGCTTTATTTGTATGAGGCGGAGGAATATCCTGCAAGTAGAACTTAAGCAGAGCTTCAGAAATGTGTGAAGTGACCGTGAATGGCCTATAGCTGAACTGCCCGTTGTTGCACGGGTATCGTTATATTAGTTTTTTTTTTCTGGTGCCAGTGGGGGGCCGTAGAGCTATTGTTAGTCTACACAGTATTTCAAGTCGTGTACAGAAGGGTTTCCTGTCATTTGGTCTAGAAACGTCGAGAAGGGATGGAAGTCGTGTATGAGAAATACACGACCCCGTTGTTTGGTGTTTCGGGCCCAGTGTGGGTCGGAGCCTCCCATTATTTTAATTTGTGTAATAAAATGCGTCCCTGCCAAATTTTGTTCAGTTGCGTCGAATGGATAATGATTTCAAAGAGAACAAACACATTTATTATATAGGCTATTCGCGGTAAAGTGAGCACTTTTGAAAGCCCTCGCATATAGAATAATAGTCAATAAATATATATTTTTTTTATCCTTAGACGTTAACTTCCGAGCGCGGTGGAATATACAAACTGTGCTTATTACTTACCTGACAATATTTTTTAAAAAAGGTTGTTGGAGGATAAATAACAGCTGAAAGAAAAAAGAAACCAGGGCCTCAAAAGTGCTTACGTTAAAGTGAACAACATATGCACACACAAACTTTGACTTTATATAAAGGTGATTTTTTCCACCGAAATTTGTTATCCCGCGAAATAACACGTGTACGACGGATGTTGCGTTGTAATATGAATGTGAAAACGGACGGGGTCTAAGTTGTATTAAATAAAAGGAATTAATGTGGTAACCTGTATAACATTACGCCGAAAAGTGGTAGCGAAGCTTTCGCGAAGACGAACATCTGCTGGCTTTGCTCTGTGCTCAAGACTCTTGGATAAGTCTTTCGCGTTAAACCGAACCTGAACTGTCACGCGAAAACTGCGCGGATATGCCGTGCCTTGCCGAGGTTCCGAACCCAGAACGCCGCTCACCGGAAGTCGGCGCTCGAGCCAGCGAGGGCCCCGTAGCCCCGGCGACGTTCTGCGTGTCGGGAGCCGTTTCCGCGGAGTCCTGGCGGAAACTGCAGGGTGGTTTGTCCCGAGTGTCAGACCGACTTCGACAGCCGTAAACGGGTCTCGTCCTCGACGTTCGGTCGGACGTCCCTGGACGGGGGTTATTGCCGACGCGCTTAGCGAACTCCCTCCGAAATGATCTCTCCACTCGTGAGGACGTTCGGAATTTCGCCAAATGTCCAACCAGAGTTTTTTCCTCCCAGCCCTCTCTATCTCGCGAGTCATCTGCGAAGTAAGACCATTTAGCCGATGCTCTTCGTTCGGGTGGACTTTCTGAGGGTATCGCGGGAATTGAGGGGGGAATAAGAGACTCCATTCCATCGATGCCCGGCGCGGTGGCGTCACAAACGAGTCGGGCTGCAAGAAGAGGCTGTAGGGAGCTGGAACTGTAAGCGCCAAGGATGGGCTCCTGAATCAGTTGTTCTTCACGGACGAGTTAGCATGAAAATAGCTACCGCCACTCCTCACCCCTCACAACCCCTCACACCCACCAGCGACATATATCGAAGTGCGAGGGGTGTCTTCATGTCTCGAACGTAAAATGGCCGACGTTCGCTCAGAAACGGCTTTCCTCCGGCTCTCATTTCACGAGAAATTGGATCGTAAAAAATAATGGTCAGGGCCGTTTTCTGTTTCTTCGCGTCCCCTTGCCGGCGAAGTTGCCTTCGCGTTATGCGATATTCTACATAACTTTAGTAATCGAGCGGATATTCGTTTTCTTTTCTTCCGCGGGGCCAACGTCTAATTTTGGCCACGTACGCATGATATATATATATATATATATATATATATATATATATATATAAATACTTGGCGCCGAAGAACGGACTGTAGTCACTTCTTCAGAGATATTTTGTTGCTGGCTAGCAAGTATTTACAGTTGCTTTCGGACTTAAAGAACAGCAGATAGGATTTTCTTTGTTCGAAACTGGAACAACCGCAGTTGTCCAATGCCGTTTCAAATATTTCTTTTTTATTTTGGCACGATTTTTTAAAGGTCAAATTAAGGAAGTAGTTGTCTGAAGCATTTTTTTTAATTCCTAGGCCAAGCTTGTAATCATTTCTTGCCGTAACAAAAAAGGATTATACCATAAATAACAAATCCTGTAGTTTTGACGGAAACATACAAATCTGATATATTTCTTAATGGTTATGTCCTTGCTTTGTACATATATGCTTTTCGGATGATCACTGCATCATATATTGCTAGAAGTCTTCAATTTTGATATTACTGTGCATCTCCGTTGTGCAAAGAAAGAAAATATAAATAATTGGTAACCACGTTTTACTTGGTATCCGAAGCGCATTCAGTTTACGTGCGTAATTTTCTTGTGAAATGCGCGTAACACGATGTTTCAGCACATACGTGACCTGTGTATGCACGTGCATGTGTAGTCGTGCATTTCGCCGTGTATGTTTGCCGTCTTATAACTTTTGGACATAAAATATTTTCGTCAGATAAATTTTACTGTTGCTACAGAATATAAACGCAGCTACTTGAATGGTGAAGTTGTTTAAGCAGTTCCAAAACAGACCAGTCAATTTCATGTGCCCTAGTTCGCGTGGTAAGTTTCCTTTTTACACCCGTTTCGACAATTGTTTTTTTTTTAAATTGCTTTCTTCGTATTGTATTCTTTTGTTCACCCTGAATATCCAGGAATATATTTATTCTGAAAAGTGTGTGCTCTAACGTGCGATCGAGGGACGTTTAGCCAAGCCATAAAAAAGTTGGAACTAACCTCACACAAAAGGGAAACCCTGCTCAAAGTTTCCCCGCAATATACGTACGCCCTAGTTACTAGCTCAAGGTATCGGTTTTCCCTGAATAAATAATATCGCTTGGAGCGTACGTGTAAGACAGACGTACCAGAAGGTCTCACTTTTATGCGACCAGTTTCAAAAGAAGAAAACCTTTTATGTAAATGTCTTTTATTTTGCTAAAAGTGACACGGTCGTCTATACGGTCAGTCTTAGCGGCTATTGATCAAACCGGTACTGTTAATTCAAATGCACACAAGGAAGTGAGTTAAGAAGTCGTGACTAATGTTATAGTCCTGTTCTTATTAGCATTTAATAAGTTAAGAATGTATTGATAGGTATATTTAACCAACTTAACATCAAACGATCTGCTTATTTCCAAATTATAGTATCTTATTTGATAATTTTTTAGATATAGTCCATTTATGGTTACTTCCAAATTTTCTGAAGCTATTCTAAAGTTCTACTTTCAGGCGATTCCTCCGCCTCACGCAAATAAAGCTTAACTAAGTCTAGAAAATTACACCAAAGTTGCAACGCACCTCATTTGCGTGCCCTCAGTTTAATAATATTTTGCATGAGAACTATTTTTTACTAAGCATTAAAATAACACATATTCTCTCCTCATTTTAATCCATGTTAATTATAAATGAAATATTATGGCTTATTGATCAAATGCAAGTAAAAGTTCAATTTAACCGAAAATAAGATACGTTTATGTTGACGGAAGTATAAAACGCGGTAAGAATAATTTGCTAGTGTTCACAAAATTTCACATCTAAAAAACACGCAACTTAAGCTTAATAAATTGTATTTAGTTGTAAAAAAAATTGTAGTTAGTTCAGTTTTATTTCTATATACTAAGCTTGAAAAACGTTACGTCATGCCACAAAAAATATGCAAATGAATGCATGTGTTGTAGGAAAAAAAACACAGTAATTGTACTTTCTGGAACAGTATTTTTTTTTCGTTGTTTTACATAACCACAAATCAATAATGTTTCATTCTTACCTCGTTTGTGTATTTTTGAAAACGATTTTTTCAATCAAATAAAAAGTTTGTCCATAATAGGTCTACAGGAAAAACCATATTTTTTTATAAGAAAGACTGGTAACCGAAGAGCATATTTTACATTATTGTAACTGCAGTGCTACAGGATTACTTGCGATCCTTTACTTAATATTTACGTTTATTTAAGGTAAGTCGTAAGAACACACGCATGCATGTTGAAACACGACTTTTGTGAAGTAATAGTTATGTAGAAGCTATACCAGCACAGTCCACTTAAGTAACTATTTCCAGTATTAATTTCATATTTGGTATGCATTCGACTGCTGGCTTTCAAATGTCTCTGGTAATATCTCTCCACGCTCAATGCGCGTGGACGTATTCACGCGAACAATGGAAATGTGATCTGAATGCGTGGGCGTGAATAAAATGCTTGCAACGAACAATTCGTTTTCACACTTACGTGGAAATTCATTTTACACGGGTAATATTTCTCATGAACAAATATGTATACATTTATTACAGTTGCGTTTCCGGAACACTCGCAAAAGCATCTGATTATTCAATCTGTACTGAAAATTGTCTCAACCTGGGTTTAAACAGGTCTTTGTTAGCGTTCGCTGACTGGTAGAGGATTATATTTTCGGCACAGGGAGAATGGGAATCCGGATTCACTCTGAGGCTGCAAACACGCGTAATGAAGACGACTGCCAGGTCAGGTGAGTCGCCTGTGTGTCAGGAGACTTGGGCGACTTTTAACAGCGAAGTCTCGATAGCCGAAGAGTGTGAAGCGAGGTGAGAATGGTGCAGCGCCAGAATGAAGGGGCGGGGGGTAACGGGAGATCCTCGAGGAAACCCGTCGACCAACGGAATCATCTAGCACGATTCCCACATGCGAAAATCCGGGAGTCACATGGTCAACAGTGATGGCCATGTTTGTTTGTATCTTAATGTTTAAATCACAAGTACTTTTGTGTTAATAAAATACTTTTATCATTTTTTATTTAATCGAACTGCTTTACAAATTGGTTAGAGGAAGTATACACACATCTCAAAGCGCTTGTTTACTAATGAGTGTTCCAACCTCAGATCCAATTCACGCCGTTTTTGCTAGCCGTGTTGGCGGAAAAGCAGTTCAGTGTTGGGACACGGAGATTGGCTGTGCGCTCCTAGCGAGATCGGTCTGCCTCATCTCTAGTCTATGATTTAGTCAGTCCTTTCCTCTCTTTCGCGTTAGGACTTGTACATTTGTCCGACTTCTGTTTGAAACGACGGAGCGCGGGATTGCGCATGGGTAACTCAGTGGACTCGCATTCGGGAGGACCCAGCTTCGATTCCCGGTCTGGTCATCCTGATTTCGGTTTTCCATGGTTTCCCGAAATTACGCCAGGCGAATGCTGGGACGGGTCCTTAACAAAGGCCGATTCCTTCCCATTCTCTGTCAAATCTCTCATACCTGTGCAACTGGCTCTGTCTCTAATGACCTCGCTGTCGAAGAGACGTTAAGCTTTACTACCTACCCACCTACCTGTTTGAAACAACACCGGTAAAGAGTTTCCACGGTAAAGTGACCACCTTTCAAAATCAACCTTTGAAAAAAAAACTCCCTACCCATAACTACACACGTGCCACAGTACACAATCGCATGCAGGCTAGCAGTTAAGTTGGCAGCGAATAAATAAGCATAGTCGTAAGATTATGATGTTTTATTGATATTTTAATGTTTAGATTTTTGACTACTCGGGTCAGTTTATCTTGTTCTATAAACATAAGGGCGTGGATTTGCATGTTATTTACACATTTATTTCCTATAAAAAATAGATACGCAATGAAAACTAGAGTAGATCCGAAGCAGGAATTTTTCAAAAGTGCTCAATTAATCGTAACCTATATCCCCATGCCTGTGCCCAGAGATGGAACTTAAGAAAAGTGTAATTGAAAAATACCTTTTTATTTTGCGTTGCTTACAATTGAAATGTGGAGTGGAGAGAAGAGATTTGGGCGGCTCTTGGCATCGAGGTCTTGAGAGCCGATGAGCGCGAACTGAAGTGAGCATGGAACGGCGCCGAAATTCAAGGGCGGGGGGAAACGGGAGATCACCGAGAAAACCCGCCGACTAGTGGCGTCGTCTGGCACGATTCCCACGTGTAAACATCTGGAAGCGACCCGACCAGGAATCGAACCCCAGTTGGCCTCGATGGTGAGAATGCTGTCTCAGTTGAAGATTTCACCTCTCCTGTATTACGTGATTGCACTTTTCCTAGATTGATTTTCGAAAATGTCGCGTGTGTTCGAACGGTCTTTTAATGTGCCGTGAAGTAAATATTTCAAATGTGGAATTTTATATAAAAGTTTAAGCGTTGCCTTGGCAGTGTGATTTAGCTGAACAATTAATTATAAGATAGTAAATAACTAATATCTTGAGAAATTAAACAATGGAAACGGATGGTAGTAAAAAAGGAGACCCGGAAGGCATAAAGGCTAAGAGGGTTAAAAGTCTATATACTTCTTTATGTGTTCAAACGGTATGATGTCACGTAGGACGTGATTACGCGTACACCGTGGCATTGTTCGCTAAGCAGTTGCTGTTTGTCAGCCTGTAATTCCCCAAGTTAGAGGTTTTCGTTAACTTAGCTTTCCTTGCGGGCACAGTGCAGTACAACGCAGTTTTCGCGACCCGCTAGGTTTTTTTATTTTATTGCCGTTACCGGAAAAAAAATAAAAACTGAGGTCAAATCCGCGCGCGGATGAAATATGTATACACCTTTACAGTCGCCTCGTAAGAATTCGACCGTAGCAAGTAAAATTTCTTACAATTCCGTGCAATGTTATTCCATTTTTATGGTCGACAGTTGCAAGTGGGGCTAAAGCATACCAACATCTGCTCGCCACATTTTCGGCATATAAAGTTTTCCGAAAGAAAACTGAGAATTTAATAACATAATTCTGGCATCAGACTTCTTTTTTATATTTTACTTCCGGAGTAAATCGTGCCGTTCAACACAGATATCAAAAAGATAAAAGTTATGCTACGAAGTTTCATTTTTTAATTTTGTAATGTTTCCTTCTTTCGGAAAGGCATCTGGTAGCACTGGGACTTAACGGATTAGCCTCCGCCATAAACAGTGTAGCAACAAACTATAGTCTAATATTTTTCTTTAAAAAAACTGTCTATAAAAATCTTGGTAGACTTAAGGAAGACCTCGTCGTGATTTTTTTTTTTTGCATGTTACTGTGAGAAAGGAGTCTTTACGCTCGCATGTTTTCCGGGATGGTCGAGAGTTTCTTGCGGTCCAGTTAACTTTCGCCGTACTCAGGGATTTTGTGAAGCGATGTAATGTTTGTCTCGGTTGGTTGATTTAATTTTATTTTTTCTGTACGTGAAACTCCGTGGTTCATTGTTTAGGTACCAAAAAATATATTTGTTTTTCGAAGAGCGTTTGTAATAGCACTGCGAATTTAAAGCTCGCGGTCTACGAAGTCAGCTTACACAGCGTCACCGCTGAGAAACAGTTAGATGCTCTTTGCGGGACACTGAGCACATTTAAAAGTTTTGATTGATCTATAATTGTATGCACATTGTGTAATCTTCCGCCACATGTAAAAATCAACATTGCCGTGGCCATTATCGCTTAATTCATTTGTCGGTAAAGTAAATCTGTGACATATAATAAAAGTAAATATTTTACAAACACGCGCATCAAAAAAGAAACGGGAAGTAAAATGAATAATTTAAATATTTAGAATTGTTCACCTAAAATTTTTCCATTCAACGTTAGGACGCGGAACTATTTTCCTTCCATAGTTACCAATTTGATTCGGCGCGTGTCACTCAGTGTGCCATTAAAATACACGCAATTAGTAGCAGTAGAGTTTTTATGGTGTTATTTTAAAAGTGCTCAACTGGAATCCAAGATGCTAGTCGGTGTCAATAAAGTAATTTCCCCCTCTATTTTTGGGATTTGTTCGGTTTTGTGATTTTTTTTCTAGATAATTTGGGTGAAAGGTCACCTAGGGCCAAGGTCAAGCCCGAAACAACCAACATGGTTGCTAAATCGGCAGCTCGTCTGGTGGCGAATTCGAATATTAATATACTATCATAACCTAGGTGATAAAAATGAAAACGAATGATAAACGAAAAAATTAATATGGTGGGCGGAGTTCATTCGACAGAATGAGCAACGGAATTGTG
>NQII01000807.1:177405-190450 GCA_002778355.1 Clitarchus hookeri
GGGGGGGGGAGTGATGCGAGCACAAGTAATCAACCAATAAGAAACATTGGTGGAGGGGAACCGACTGATTAACAAATGAGCAACGTTGGCGAGTGTCAGTCGCCTACTGGATGTGGTGCTGTGGGAACATTCGGAAATGTAAGTTTTGTTTAAATAAAATTTTTAATAATAATTTTTTTATATTTATTTATAATTTACAAATGATATTATTATTTTTATTTTTCGGAAAACTGTGTAATTTTTAGTTCAAAGTCATCCAAGGTCAAGGTCTTGGGTCAAGGTCACCTGGATCTAAGGTGGTAGTCGGGTTACGCCAGTGTAATTTTTTCCTCGGTTTTTTTTATAATATTTACTCTTATATTTGGGATTTTTGTAATTTTTGGGTTTTGAAGTTTTAAGGTCGATCCACCTGTCATCGAACCCTGGACCTTCTACGTGCATATCTTTAAATAATTTCTTAACATAATTTTTTTTAATTTTTTCAAGATTTGTTTTTAGTTTTTTATAAATTTTTTAAAGTGTTTGGGATTTTTTTTGGGATTATTGGAATATTTTTAGTTTCAAAGTCATACAAACTAGAAGACACATTGTAAAGGTCAATGGTAACAACGAGCCCCTCCCCTCTTCTAATGCTTCCAATGGTTTTTTTTTTTTTTGCAAAAAAGGCGCTCGTTCTTTGCAAATTAGGTGTTTGGTGCTTTTTGAAGGAAAAACGAGAAATTTTAAGGGGAAAAAGGGAAGTTTTGAGGGAACATGGGAACTTTTAAGCGAAAAATGGCCGATTAGGGAAAAAGGGAAATTTTGAGAGAAAAACGAGAAAAAAGGGAAATTCATGATTGCGTAGGCCGGCTCCTAGCTCCTACACCAGACCCTGATGCCTCAGACTCCCCATAATCATACTACTATGGAGTTTTTATAGGTTGGAGGAAATTTACGAGCGATATTGTGAATAAGGGGATAATAACGAAAGTTTGTGGATTTGGAATGCGCAAAGATGAAACGCGAGGATGAAAGGAGATCATTCTGAACTATAGGCGGATCACGGTGATATGAGCACTTTTGAGGCTTTGGTTACTTTTTCCTATCAGCCATTTTTTTTTATCCTTTAACCAATTTTTTAAAGAAATATTGCCGTGTAAGTAATACACACAGTGTTTATATTCCACTGCACTCTGAAGTTAACGTCTAAGGCAAAAATGAAACACATTTATTGACTATTATTCCATAAGAGAGGGCTTTCTAAAGTGCTCACTTTACCGTAAATAGTTTATATCATTCGATACGCTCGTTTCTTTCCTGTGCAGCTTAACTGCAAAAAAAAAACTTGCAGTTCCTGAGGAAACCCTTCCCTTAAATAGTGACACAAAATGTATGTAAATTAAAAAAAAAAAAATGAATATCTGCTTGGTTCTCGATCTTGTCGAGTGTTAAGCGCTCCGCTTCAATAGTTCATACGACCTAAGTATGACAATAATATTGTCTGACAATATTTAACGGCAACCAGACGGAGTTTTCGAACTTGCTGTTCCCCGTGCCCTCGCCGAGTTTTGGCGAAGGCGTGTTCATATCACTACAATCCGGCTAGAACCCTGAATAAGCCACGGCTGTGCATACAGTTTTTAGATGAAAATTTAGATTTGTCGTGTAAACTCCTTCCGAATCAACCCCCTGGCCTAGAACGGTGACGTTCAATTAAATTACGACGTCGGTATTAAATGCTAGTGAATAGGTGGTTGAGATGACTGTCGGATTCTCTATCCTGTGTTTTGGTGATGGCAAAAGCTTTATGAGTGTGTTCAGACGTATCGCAGGAACACAGTACATGGGGCAGAACACTGACCTGGGACTTAGTTATGAATTAGCTTTCTGCGAAATGTGAGCTTCGAACAACGCTACGGAGTGTGTTGTGAACTTTCATTATTTGCGGTAAAATATTGCAACAATAAGCCCTCAACTTTATCCCGTAACTACACCTTTGCGTTCCCTCTATGTAAAAAATGGTCTTATGTGTGCTTTACACAGGCCAGTAACTCGTCATAAATTCTGACATGAAGAACTAAGTGAACTTTGTCTTATTTGAGACACCTACAGACATCTTAACTACTGATTGAATCTTGTCTTTGGATTATACGGTTTATTATCAGTGTACTTAATTGGTGATTTTATAATTACTAATGATCAGCATTTATCTGTTTCACTTCAAATAGCTAAACTATAGTTGTTGAAATAAATAGTTCCCTTTAAAATCACAAATATTTTACAGTACGTAACTGGAAAATAAATCCTGTGAAATTTCAAAAAATGATCTACGCGTCAGCTCAGGCAAACTTGCTTAAATGGCATAGGTTAATGCGTACACCTATTTGCATCCTCCCGTAAAACCCAGTTTGACTGTAAGCATGGGTGGCTGTCTTTGGAAATATTTGTCATCGGCATTTTACAATTATGTCAGATATTAATTAAAACTGCTTTTTAAAGGGGTAAGTGGAATTAAAAGCATTTCAAATTCTTGGTCTAGCTGTTTGCTTTTCCCACTACACTACGGTGGTGATATGTTAAGTTAACGATTCAATCAATTAGTAAGAAGACCGCATTGTCTAATCAAACAAGCCTGATCTCTGGACGTGAATATGCACAATTTTAAATTTGTTTGAGGGCTCAAGTTTATAAAAATTTTATTTTCTACCGTTTCAAAAATGGCTAGATTGTTCATTGACGACTTTATGAGCTAGTTAAATATGTTCACAGCCGCAAATGTTTTAATGAAATATTTTATCTCGGTGAATGGTAATATGCATAAAGAAAATGTTAAGTCATACATATCTTTCTTAAAATTGTTCTTCAGGCTGTGATATTTAATCCTTTTGATGCAGTAAAGCAAAGCACCCTGCTGGTATCACTTATAATAGGTGCCGATTTTAATCTCGGTGTTGTGACGCAGTTTATATGGTGAACACACCAAGGAACTAAACACAAGTTACTAGCGTTTATCCCTTTTCAACTAAAACTGCGGCGAGTTATTTTATATTCCCAGCAGCTCTAATTGGAGCAGTTTTTTCCTTTCCAGTATAAACCCAGGCGTTCAGTCCCCATTAGTGCGCCGTTTTAATGGAACTACGGTCTGCTAATTAGCGCAACTTTGTTTTCACTGAAGCTCTGCAGTAATAGCAGCCTCCCTGAGACCTGCTTTTACTAAACTTGCTGTATTATGAGAACACCTTTGCGCTTTTTAACTTAAAGCTTTGGGTTTTTTTAAAGTTATAATTCCGCAAGGGATGAATTTGTAAATATATATGCGAGGTGCCCTAAAAGATTTAATAGTGAATGAAGAAATTTTTTTTTAAATGTAGAGTATTGCTGTTCCACAAGTTTTCTTATGCTTGCAGTTCTTAAGGTAGTCGGTTATGCTCAACTACAATTATTCGACAATATGTTTTTCAGACGGCTAGAGGTAGACTGCGAAATGCTCGACGGAGATCGTGTTTCGCGAGCTAAATGTTGGTTATTCCTGTGAACTTGAACATTGTTTTCGAAGCTCTACTGACATTGCTGTACTGAACATGGCTGTGCTGTACTGGCATGGCTGTACTGACATGGCTGTACTGACATTGCTGTGCTTACATGGCTGTACTGACATGGCTGTACTGGCTCTGACCATATTGCGAAGTGATCATGAAAGGCATGATTGATCGCTTCAGTCTGGAGGGATTCCCGTAGTGTCAGTTTCGGTACACGAGCAGATTAAGTGAAAGTAAGACAAAATAAATGAGCACAGAGGAAATTCCGAGTAGGTTGGATAAGTACTTTAATTGTTACTTGAATTGCCTACATTTGCATTTGTCTTGATAATTATCCTTTCGTTTTATCAGATGGTTCGCCTTTTTTGGAATACTTTTAGAAACTAATTTCGTTCGTAGTTCTGAATTAGCGGAAATAAGTTCAGCTTACCATGCCGTGAGTTCTGTGGCGCTTCATGGTTCGAAACGTTGGCCACCAATGTTGTGTACCGTAATGTATAATATAAGGTTGTATCACAAACACAGAATACTTAAGAATATATATAAGCTTTTCACGGTTACTTAAAACTTCTGAAGCACTGCTAAAATTCTACTTCCAGGATATTCCTCCGCCTCATGCAAGCAAAGCTTAACTTAGTCTAGAAAATTACATCAAAGGGACACCGCACCGGATTCGTGCGCGCTCAATGTAATATTATTTTCCATAAGAACTATTTCTTACAAGGCATTAACAACACACATTTTATGTCCCTGTACTTATTCATATCAATGATTGATGAAAGATTATAGTTTATAGATAGAATATAAGTAAAAACTGAATTTAATAAAAAAAACTAAGGTATTTTTGCTGCAACAAAAGTATAAAAAGTTTGTGATGCGTTGCGTATTTAAGAAACAACCATAGGCGACACATATGGAGTGTTTTTCAAATGTTTGATCCAAAATGTATGAAGAAGCAGCGAAAAGACTCCAGTATAATTTCTGTAACTGCCCGTAAAAAAATCCTTATTTCTTGCTGGCAGTTGCCAACCGAGAATTACTGAAGGTAATGGAGTTTATTATCAGTGCGATAAAGCTTGAGAAGCTATTATTTTTATGCTGTGCCGTGCGAAATATCTCGTTAAATATTTTGCAAAGGAACTTTCGGCAATAAATGGCTGCATTCGAGATAGCGATAATTGATGCCCCATAGCCCGTTTTGGTCGCGCATTCATTCCGAGTTTAAGTGTCGCAATCACATAATTTGTTTAGTGCGCACTGTATTTATGTTCAGCATTTTTCTCAGAACCATTGAACAATGAGCTGCTTGCTCGATGGTGTGGATAGTTTGGCCGCGAGTACTGTACATCGCGAACTCATTCGGTGGTGACGTTGACTTCAAACACTTGTCCTTCTCTCTCCGTCTATTGTGATTGTATGTCAGTTCTGCAGACACGCCCTGTTTAACTGTGCAGGAAGCAGTAGTGTGAGTTAGTGTTGGACAGTGCTTTACAAAGGCCTCGCTTGATCGCAGCAACCAATAAGCAAACGATAGTATCTCGAGTGTACTAAGGACTGTGGATTATAGCTTGCTGATAAATCAATCCCGCGAAATACTCGAGACTCTATGCAATGGTATTAATTTATGTGAATCACAGCCTCCTGGTTGCAAGCTTATTTATTGGCTTGAGATGTTCTCTGGGTGATACTTGCAATGAGGGTAAGTGATTAGAACTTTGAGCGCCATTCAAGAATCCAGCTCGGGCGACGGCAGCAGGTCGGATTTCTCACAGGAGTGTGCTTCCGTTACTTTGCTAGTGGTTATGTGGTCCTAACACGAACACATTGTCGCGTTAGTTGTGATATTCGTGAACAAAATATTAAATTTTTTCTATGGAAATGAACACAACACGACGGACTGTACATCGTGTTGCACAAGTCAAGTAGTTGTGATTGGCAAGCAGCCAGCCAATAACGAAACTTGTCAGTGTGGTAAGCACGTATCGTGTGATTTTGACCAATAGGTTTTTGATAAGTGGAAATGCACAGACCAGTGGAGCTGGTTTTCCTGTAGTGGAGCGTATAGACGACACACTTCTACTGGGCTTGTCATGACTGTCAGTAAATACGAGTAGAGCTCAAAGTGTTAAATTAGAAAAATACCTCTGACATGTCGCCAACGAGAACTCGGGAGAATGGCATCGGATACATACACGACAACAAGCCAAGGCCACAGAGTAGATAAACACACAGAGGCGAAGTGGCGCGATGGTTCCTTTGAAGTGGGCGCACCCATTCACTGATTGGCTATGCGACTTTCTGGGAACGGACGTCGCGTCTGATTGGCTACTGCGTGCTACGAAAGTTTCCCCATTGGCTGGGCTGCCGGCTGGCAAGTCAGTTACCAGTCGCTGATTGGCGAACTGGTCAGTGACGCCATGTTGCTGGCGCGTGCAGTTTAAATTCGCGGAACAAGCGGCCATTCCACCTCCGCGTACTTAGGTGTTTAAAACGTGAAAATAATTCCTCTGGGTTTTTCCTTGACGTAGTTCTGAGATGGCGTATGTCCGAAATAATTTTCTGTTTAACTTTCCCGATGGTCAGCGACGTGAGTGTGTTGTGACACCCCGCCCTACCGAAGGGGGGTCGTCTACCTCGCCTCGCAAGATCGCCAGTCCGAGCCGACACCTGGTGGTGTCCTTTTACAGGCAATACTCAGACGATAAATATATAATATAATATATAATATAGTCTATCCACGCTTACTTCACTCCTTTCTTAAGCCGTGCTGAAATTATACTTCTAGGATATTACTCCGCCTCGTGGAATCAAATCTCAACTAAGTCTTGAAAGTTATACCAAAGAGAGAACGCACCGCATTCGCCCGCACTCACATTACTAATATTTTGATAAAAACTATTAGTGTCTAGTAATTACCAACACACCTAATTTCTCCCTGGCTCTACTCATATTAATTATAAATTAAATACTATAATTTAAAGATGAATTATTAGTAAAAGTTGAATTCATCCAAAAATAAGATACTTTTATGTTAACAGAAGTATAAAATTCATTTGATTCATGAAATATTTAGCAAACAACCACGCACATTATACATGGCGTGATTGTTCAAAGTTTTGATTCAAAAAGGGCGAAGAAACCGTGAATAGACTATGCATACTCTGTGTGGTACGAGTCGAGAGATTTGGGTGGCTTTCAAAAGCGAGGGCTTGAGAGCCGATGAGGGTGAAGCGAGGTGAGTATGGAGCAGCGCCGGAACGCAAGGGCGGGTGTAAACGAGAGGACCCTGAGAAAAGCCCCACCGACCAGCGGCGCCGTCCGGCACGATCCCCACGCGCGGGGATTGAACCCGGTTCGCGCCTTGGTGGGAGGCGATCAGTCTAACCGCCCAGCCCTGCGGCCCCTTGTGTCGGACGGACCCGAAACGGAATGGGGGGAGCGAGCGAACAGCAGTACCCGGACCCCGGGATGGGAACGATAGGGAACAAGTGGAGAACTGCAGGGAAATAACTGTGTTATCTCACCCGGGGGTGGCTGGCCTGCTCGTTGTCAGTCAGATGTATGCTGTGGCGTATATTGGAGCAGCGCGCACGTGCGGCGTTGCCAGATTGCCGTTTCCGCTGACGTGTCTCGTGAATAAAAGAAGAGCTCCTTTTGTTTCTCCCACAGCCGGTACAAGAGAAGTCTGCGCATGCGCGTGGAGAATGGGAAGGGGGAAGCGCCGGAAACTGGCCGCGGCCCCGCGCTCACATACTTCCGGCTAAAAGTTGGAGGTCCGAGAAATCCACAGCCGAGGACGTGTCCAGTTGGGCATTACCCCCTCCACCAGGCGTGTGGTGCAGGGTGACCAGATATTTGAATTCACGAAGCAGGAGATACGTGATTATAATAAAAGGAATGGAGTTTTTAAGTTACAGGCATAACAGTACTCTAAATACAAGCTAACGCACTGGAAAAATTGAAATGGGCACACCAAACAAATATCTGAATGCAAATCAAAATCATTATCACAATTTAACTGTAAGTTAACAATCAAGAAACACGAGTTGAACTTTAACTTTAGCATATCTATGAAATACATTTTTCATTTGAATTAATGGCGTGCAGCAAAGTGTTATTGTATAAAATTAGTTCGTAAAACTCACTGCGTGTGTAAAATATGTATTCATTTTCAGTGGTTGTTTATGTGTAAGAAGCAGGAAGGAATTTTCGCAGGACACTCGGCTGAAGAAGGACATTTCAATACTTTATTTCGCCTTCATAATCCCGCAGGAAAATGCTTTAAGAAAAAAGACTGTCATGTGATAAGTAGGATGTCTAGGCACCGTAGTGTGCACACGTCCCCCCCCCCCTTGCACCTCGAGTCCCACCTCCTGGTTACAAACAAAACATTGTCAGTGAGACCAAGCAACTGAAAGCTCTCCCTACCAATCTTTCTCTTCTAGTGTTTTAAACTCCCTCTTAATAAATGTTTTTTTTTTCCCTGCCCTCTGTTCTAGTAGAAACCTTCTTCTACATCACAAATTACAGGCAGTTTTGCAATTATTTTCTGTCGGGGTTTTTTTTTTACGGTGTCTATGCCGGGTCCTGTATCCCTTATTTTCCCCTTTCTTATTTCTGGTTGAGTTAGCATGGGAAGTGAAGATGGCCCCAATCGCGGCCATGTTTGCCCAGTCCCAGTAAAACCGCCGACATGGGCTCTTGTAGTTAGGATGTTTCCTGTGGGACGCACGTAGGTCCCATGTCTAACCTTGGAACTCAAACTCTCCTCTTAGTTTTGAGGTAGGTTAGAAAAAAAAAAATAAGAAACTGATCTGAAAACAAACCTTTCCGTTCCCTTTTCTTCTCACGCTCTGTCCTCTCCCCTCCACTTCCACTTCCACTTCCTCCCTTCGAGGGCGATCTTCAACTGAGCTCCTGGAAATTGGATTCTCGACGCGAAAATGATTCTGTTGTGTTACCGGGCTCGCCTGTTTCAGCTCGTGGAGTGTACGAGGGCAGAAAGAGGAGTTTGCGACCAGTTCCGGGCATTCGAGCTATCTGTCGAAGGCGTATTTGCTGTATCTCCCGACAAGCGTCCGCTTGTTGAAATGATTGAGGGGATTTTGGAAGAAAAAAAAAAATCCATCACGACTTGTGTTTGAAAGATCATCTTCGGGGTGAGGTAACTTCGATACGTTTAGTGATGTCTTTTCTCATTTTGATGCACAGTGATAAACTTCTACACTCGTCGGTGTTTGGAAATTGTACCGATATCGAAACTTTATCGACAAAGATGGGATGAATTCGCACCACAAAGCCAAAGGGCATCTAAATAATGTTTCAATGTAAAGTCAATTGGGCTGGGTACCCAAACTTATAGAAGTTAATTGGCGTCTTAAAGACAAAAGGAATAAAAATAAACTGAAGGAACTAGGTAACCTTCCCGATGAGTTCCGCGGACTTGAAATTGGGGTCGCAAAAATAAGCCAGTCAGTATTTCTGTAAATACATATACATATATAGGCGGGGACTGGGGATTTTATGTTTATAACTGTTTGGTGTAAGACCACGAAACTTATTGTAAAGGGGAACTCACAGGGTTATGCAGGAACGAGATGGGGTAAAGATCTAATGGGAATGGATGCGGTCAAGGAGAGTGGGCAACATGCCAAGTGGAGGATGGTGTTCATGCCATGTGTGAACCACATAAGGAGGATAGGGTACATTCCAAATGTGACCCCATTAGGAGGATGGGGTACATGCCAAGTGTGAACCACATAAGGAGGATGGGGTATATGCCAAGTGTGAACCACATAAGGAGGATAGCGTACATGCCAAGTATGAATACCATTAGGAGGATGGGGTACATGCCAAGCGTGAACCCCTTCAGGAGGGTGGGCTACATGCCAAGTGAAGGATGGTGTTCATGCCATGTGTGATCCACATAAAGAGGATAGGGTGCATGCCAAGTGTGAACCCCATTAGGAGGATGGGGTACATGCCGAGTATNAGTACATGCCGAGTATGAACCCCTTCAGGAGGGTGGGCTACATGCCAAGTGAAGGATGGTGTTCATGCCATGTGTGATCCACATAAAGAGGATAGGGTGCATGCCAAGTGTGAACCCCATTAGGAGGATGGGGTACATGCCGAGTATGAGCCCCTTCAGGAGGGTGGGTTACATGCCAAGTGGAGGATGGTGTTCATGCCATGTGTGAACCACGTAAGGAGGAAAGGGTACATGCCAAGTGTGAACCCCATTAGGAGGATGGGGTACATGCCGAGTATGAGCCCCTTCAGGAGGGTGGGTTACATGCCAAGTGGAGGATGGTGTTCATGCCATGTGTGAACCACGTAAGGAGGATAGGGTACATGCCAAGTGTGAACCCCATTAGGAGGATGGGGTATATGCCAAGTGTGAACCCCATTAGGAGGATGGGGTATATGCCAAGTGTGAACCCCATTAGGAGGATGGGGTACACGCCAAGCGTGAACCACATAAGGAGGATAGGGTACATGCCAAGTGTGAACCACATGAGGAGANGAGGATGGGGTACACGCCAAGCGTGAACCACATAAGGAGGATAGGGTACATGCCAAGTGTGAACCACATGAGGAGAATGGGGTAGATACCAAGTGTGAACCCTATTAGCATGATGGGGTACACGTCAAGTATGAACCACATAAGGAGGATAGGGTACATGCCAAGTGTGAACCACATGAGGAGGATAGGGTACATGCCAATTGTGAACCACATAAGGAGGATAGGGTACATCTCAAGTGTGAACCCCATTAGCAGGATGGGGTACACGTCAAGTGTGAACCACATAATGAGGATAGGGTACATGCCAAGTGTGAACCACATAAGGAGAATGGGATACATGCCAAGTGTAAACCACACAAGAAGGATGGGGTACATGCCGAGTGTGAACCACATAGCGAGGATAGGGTACATACCGAGTATGAACCCATTCAGGAGGGTGGGGTACATGCCAAGTGTGAACCCCATTAGGAGGATGGGGTACATGCCAAGTGTGAACCCCATTAGGAGGATGGGGTACATTCCAAGTGTGAACCCCATTAGGAGGATGGGGTACATGCCAAGTGTGAACCCCATTAGGAGGATGGGGTACATGCCAAGTGTGAACCCCATTAGGAGGACGGGGTCCATGCCAAATGTGAACCCCATTAGCAGAATGGAATACATGCCGAGTGTGAACCCTTTCAAGAGGCTGAGGTACATGCGAAGTGTGAATTTCATAATGAGAGTTAGGTACCTACTAAGTACGAAACCTCTTAGATTAAATGGAGGAGGAATAGGAAAGGAGAATGTGAGGGAAGCAGCAGTATAGTTGTAATGTAATAGGGTTGGGTACACAAACCAAGTACGAACCTCGGCAGTTAAACACGTCAGACGTCAGGATGTGGTAAAATGTTCACAAAACTATATTGATGTTAGGTGGAAACAGCTTACAAGGAGGGAGGCGTTTACAAACGAAGTATTAAGCTCATAGCTTAAACAATTCGGGAGTGATGGAGGGTTTCCGGTGAGTGGAAGGGCATAGAGTCGTTATCAGAGTGAAAGTGGTCGAGTATTGTTGCATCTGCATCAAGTTGAAAGACATTTGCTTCAAGCGGTTAGGAAAGGGGCTCATGACGGAGGGTTTGGGCTGCACCGAAATATATCGAACATTGAAAGAGAAGTAACCATGAAACGAACGCATAATATGAATTCGGTCGCTGGAGCAGTTTGGGAATGACAAAATGAGTAATGAAAGAAAGGGGAGGGCGATGACTCTGTAAGTGAAAGTAAGTAAGGGAAATTAACTGCTTTATGCGTGCGAAGGCTCATAGAAAAATAATAGACCAAGCTGTAAATGTTTAGGAATAGCATACACATTTCCGACATTGTATTAAAAGGGTGGAGGGAAAGGAAGTGGAGTGATTAATGGAGCGGATATATACGTGTAGATTATTTTTTATATTCCCATATGGAATCAAAAAGTATGACTCGCTGGGTGGAAAACTGAATGAAAATGACGTAGGGTATACTATTTCCAAGACATTATTTTATAAAATTGGAATGAAATATTTGTTTTATAATAACAAGAATGGTGAGAGATTGAGAGCGGTAGCAAAATGGCGCGATAAGTCTCGATAGGAGTTAAACTTGGAGAAAGTTGACTGTCAAATATAACACATAGTTAGAAAGTAGAGCCCTGGGAATTGTTCGGTGAAAATTACAAGGAAAACGCCGTTTGGCCAGTCGCTATTGAAATGATGACGGAAAAAGAAACTTAGAAGTTTATGGCACCGTATAACACTCCACAGCGTTGTGTTATGAACCAGGCTTTTAAGCAACTGCGGTATCCACTTAAGTTTCGTAACAGGGTGTAAAGTTTCTCAAAATAGTTTTCCCAAACTCGTTCGTAATTTTTAATAAACCATGTGTTCTTTGTTAGAAATACATCATATAATTTAAAACATTTAAGAGTGCTACTTTCCCAGTTGAAATTCTGGTATTTTCAGGTGATTTTGCCTTCATCTTCTGGCGTGCTAATTCGAGGTTTTTCAAATATTAATTCTGCACCATCATTTCTGAATCTAGTATAACTCCGCCTAGGCCTTCCCCTTAAAGCCCACTCTTTCTCCTCCACTTTTCGTGGTCTATATTCGTCTTTTAAATTTTACTTTGCATTTTTTTAAATATTGCACCATATGGAAAATGAGTTAGTACTCCAGATGCCATACTGGGACCTATTTTCCTTCTGCTTACGTAGTTACTGACCTATTTTTAATGTAAACTAGATATGCAACAGTACAACTATTTTTATATAGTACTACTTCAATTACTGCTGTTATCCATTTATTCCAGTTTGAATTTACTTAATTGTAAATTACGGTTTTTAGTTTAGCGGCTTAGTAACTGATGTCTGAAAATATTGTAGGGCATAAAAAGAACAATTAAAATAAAACTAGAAACGTTATATTTTAATGAACGGAAAGGAAGGTCGTAGGGAGTGTGGTTTAAGTGTCGATTAGCTCACAGCATGCATACCAGGGCCGAAGGTCAAACTGAGTGTGTGTCGCGGTCAGATGTAGTCGTTTTTTCTCTCCGCGAGAGGTTTTATTTGCATGGAAATGAACGCGCGCGAAGCGAAGCTAAAACACTGCTAGATTTTTCGGGCAAATAAAGCGGCCAGGAATCGTTTGTAGTAATTTTTTTTAATTTCCGCGGGGCGTCGCAGTTCAACAAATAAAAAAAATCCTGCCTGGGCTGTGGCAAGGGGTCACCGTAATTTTCTTTATGCTGCGCGATTTATTTTGTTTTTATTCACCCCTCCCTTCCCCCTCCCGTGAGCGGTAACAAAACACACGACGTAATAAAATGGCGCGTGTAGCTGCAGCGGAAAGCCCGCACGGAATTGTTATATTTGCACTCGACCCGGGGCTTTCCGGGCGACGTGTAACAAATGAGCGCGGCTATCGAGCCGGAAGAGGATCGTCGATTGTTGCTAGAAGCCGCGATCAGCGTTCCCAGCGGT